>OMNV01007232.1:68775-84799 GCA_900303265.1 Brotula barbata
TTTTTTTTAAATAAAAAAATACAGACGGCACACCAAAACGGGGAGGATGAGATCAGCTTGTCCACCCTGGGTCGTGTCTACACCATTGACTTCAACTCTATGCAGCAGATCAATGAAGACACAGGAACCGCACGTGGTATCCAGAGGAAACCTAATCCTCTAGCTAATCCCAATACAGGTAATTTGTGCTGTTTTTTGACAAGTGAATGGGCAAACAAACACTATAAGCACATTCTGTACAAATTCATTTATCCAGTGGTAGACCCTTGGTAATTAATTGCCTTAGAGATGAAACAACCAAAGATTAACAAGCTATTACTTTATAAATGAGCCTAGACAAAATGCACAAAAGGTAAACTGGTAACTAGGTTTAAATGCCTCAGCCAAAAAGCTTTAATTGACATTGCAAATATTTGCTGTTTGTCTCTAGGCAGCCACCAGGAGGTGCGGAGGGAAGATGCACGAGCTCAGCTGATGAAGGAGGACCCTGAGCTGGCAAAGTGCTTTATCAAGACTCTGTTTGGGGTCTTGTATGAAGTATACAGTTCCTCAGCTGGCCCAGCGGTTAGACACAAGTGCCTTAGAGCAATCCTCAGGATCATCTACTTTGCTGATGCAGAGCTGCTGAAGGATGTGCTGAGGAACCACGCTGTGTCCAGGTGAGATGACACTATTAGATTTATTATTTACCGTTAATGCAAGAGAAAAGTCTTTTCCAAATGAGGATGAACAGCAATGCATATGTAGTAACTGTCTTTTTTATACAAATACGTGGTCTACCAAATGTTTTGAAAATAGGGTAAATTTGTTTCTCCTGAAATGTGCTCAGAGGCCTGTTGTCCTGTATCAATTACCATTGCTAAACTGATAAATGTAGCAGTACATTTTATAGAGAAGATTTGTTTGTTCCTCCTCCATTTAAATTTTGATTTTGGCCTTTTTTATGTTACAGTTATACATGACTCAGCATATACCTTGTCACTGACACTGAAGCACCTGAGGCTTCATATAGCTAGCGAAGCAATTCATAATTATCTGCCCTTCGAGCTGGCACTGGATGAACCTTTACCTCTATTTCCACAGTCACATTGCCTCCATGCTATCCAGCCAGGACTTGAAGATTGTAGTGGGTTCTCTGCAAATGGCTGAGATCCTCATGCAGAAGCTGCCAGATGTTTTCAGTGTCTATTTCAGGAGAGAAGGTACCAAAGACTGACTTGCTACCCTGGTTACTCTTGAGTATATGAGTGAATTGAATAATGGCATCACAACTCTTCATGCACATTTAGCAAGGACTTAACTCAATAGTGCGTATTACCTCTGTGAAACATTGCAATACCACAGCAATTTTTATAAAATGTCCTGAATGTCATTTTTTATTTCTTATTTTCCGTGAAATGGAAAAAACCCGTAAATGTCCGAAGCCTATAGTTTGGTGGATCACTGTCACACAGGAGGCAAGTGCCTTCTCACAGAAGTTCACCCAGTAAAGTGAAGTAACTGAGAGAATTGCAGGTTTGTGTACGTAGGTTGTTAGAAAAAAAATACCTTAAGAGAACTGATTACTGCATTACTGGTGTTATTGCTCAAAACCTTTATTTGGGAATCTGGAAGATACTTTTAGTTTTAATTGTGGTGTGCATTCATTTTTTGACATTTTACAAGTATACATTTTACAAGTTATATTTTCAGCGTCTTCTCTTCCTCTCTTCCAGGTGTAATGCACCAGGTTAAGAACCTGGCAGATTCTGAAAGCTTTCTAGTCACAAGTCCACCCAAGGCTTGCCCTAGTGGTACTGCCAGTCTGTGCACCACCACTATAAGCACTGCATCTACCACATCTGCTAATAATGCAACTCCTGACCTGGGCTCACCCAGCTTCCAACACAGCATGGACGACTCCCTCGACCTCAGCCCACAGGGGTGAGTCTGTCTGTCCCTTATAACTTATAAATTGGATGGCTACATAACATCTCCATATGTAGCAGCTGCACACATTGTTTGAAGTCGACATTGCTCTACCCCCAAGAGCATTATTTTTATTAATTTATCATTTTCTAGGCGGTTGAGTGATGTCCTGAAGAGGAAACGGCTACCTAAAAGGGGGCCCAGGAGGCCCAAGTATTCTCCCCCAAGGGATGATGATAAAGTCGACAATCAGGGTAGGTTGAATTGTTACATTTTATGGATGTATGAGGTTCATGTTGCCATATGCGTTTTATGAAAAACATCATCAAAAACTAGATTTAGTTGAGTATTTGGAGTAAATTTACAAAGACACTCATTCTGTTATAACTATTTGTTTGGAAATTACTTTACAATAAACTTGAACAACGAAGCCCTATTTAAGCCATTATTGTAAATTTCATATTTTTTAAGACATCCTGATTTAGACTGGAGCCGTCCCTTTAGTTGCTGGCTTGTCCCAGCATATTTTTTCATTCAAGACTAGCAACACATCTGTTCACAAGGAAACTCTGCATGGTTACTTAGAAGTGTACGATGAATATTTTACATTTACTGAATATTTTACAATCTTTGATTTATATGATCTTTGTCTTTTGATCTACTTTTGACCACTTTTTGGAATTAACAGCCAAGAGCCCGACCACTACTCAGTCTCCCAAGTCCTCATTCTTGGCCAGTCTCAATCCCAAGACCTGGGGCAAATTGGGTACTCAGACAAACAATGCCAACTCAGAGCCATCACGCACAGCGGGTGTGAGTGGCCTGGCAAGGGCACCTCCTAAGGACTCAATTTCAAACAACAGGTATGATGGTGAGAGTGAGATGGTTGTCAATATCTTTATTCATTAGTTGTGCACACATGTCCCCCTTGTGGCAAGTATTACACAACTCACTTCTTTTCTAAGACTTTTGATTTCCCCCTAATATCCAAAGCTCTATGTTTGTTGTTTGTGGTTAGCCTCTGGCAGAGGTATTAATAGCTGTCAGGATTGCTACGTGTAAAATATAATTTTATGATGTATGTATTTCCAGGGACAAAATCAAGGCCTGGATCAAAGAACAGGCAAGTAAATTTGTCGAGCGCTACTTCAACTCAGAAAACGTGGATGGCAGCAACCCTGCCCTGAATGTACTCCAGAGACTTTGCACAGCCACTGAGCAGCTCAGCCTTCAGGTAAGGCATATGTCCCCAATATAGAGGAAATATGAAATTACTATCATTCCCAATTGAAGAGGCCAAATTAGGTCAATATAAAATAATTTATTGGAATTTGTGTCTATGACCTGTCACGTGAAAGTGTCTCAGTCAATTCACAATTTAACTAAGCAGCTTGAAGATCCTTTTTGAGATATGCTCTGATGCTCTTTTCAAGGTGGATGGAGGTGTGGAGTGCCTGGTCGAGATCTCCAGTATTGTATCAGAGTCTGATGTGTCATCTTTTGAGATCCAGCACAGTGGATTGGTGAAGCAGCTCCTGGTGTATTTAACCTCCAACACAGAGAGGGACATGCTTAGTCGTGACATGCGGCTGAAGAGGTTCCTCCACATCTTCTCTGGGTGTCCGGTGAGATATTAGTCTACATTGGATAAGATCGTCAGACCAGACAGCTATTCCAAGCAAATATTTCGATTTCACCAGCGTGACTCAGTTCTCTCTCCTGACTTTTTGCTGCTCTACAATGTGGTTTGCAGGTTCCAGGGTTGGAGCCTGTAAGTCGCCTGGACCCAACCGAGACCGGGCCTTTCCTGGCACTGGTGCATAAGATGAACAGCTGTTTGAGCCAAATGGAGCAGTTCCCTGTCAAAGTACATGATTTCCCCAGTGGCAATGGCAACGGGAGCAGGTCTGTTGATTTGTTGTTGTTAGCAGTTAGTGATTAACAAAGTACTGTCCCTGATCACTTATCAGTAGTAGTTTCATATATGTTGATTGGTTTGGATGGGTTTGTCTCCTCAGGGGATCTCAGGCACTGAAGTTCTTCAACACACATCAGCTGAAATGTCAGTTGCAGAGACACCCAGATTGCACTAATGTAAAACAATGGAAGGGTGGTCCAGTCAAGATTGATCCCTTGGCCTTGGTGCAGGCCATTGAGCGATATCTTGTTGTCAGAGGTGAGCAACTGTTTCCACACAGCTTTGTAAAATGTATCCACTTGGTATATTCCTTCCCAATACACGACTCAGGAAACTTTTGTCCCCCAGTCCATACGCCTGTACAACTCCCTGGAGGGGGGAGGCGGTTGACCACAAAACACATTGACTGCTAAACGAGACATTTAGCACTCTATTGTTTTATCTGTGTTTGTATACTGTATGTAGGTGGGTATGTTCTAAGTGTGCACAGGTTTTTGCTGGTCTTCCACCATGTTCCAGCTTGACACAACTGTCTGGACTGCACATCTTCAGTTTGTCACGTTAGTTAACAGTGCTTACAAAGTTTGATTGCTAACTTAAATGTTCATCTTTACAGGATATGGCAGAATTAGGGAAGAGGAAGAAGACAGTGATGATGATGGTTCAGATGATGAAATAGACGAATCATTGGTATGTGTTCACAATCCCATTTATGCCTTTTGTATTCTGACACCTTTGCTCGTACATTCTTGAAAACTTGGTGGATAAAACTGTATCATTGAGTATGTTTTATTGCTGTAACTCAATATAACTAAAATATTAGCACTAATACATTATTTTGTCACTCAGGCGGCCCAGTTCCTTAATTCTGGCAGTGTGCGCCACAGACTACAGTTCTATATTGGTGACCACCTGCTGCCATACAATATGACAGTATACCAAGCTGTACGGCAGTATAGTCTACAGGCAGAAGAAGAAAGGGAGTCCACGGATGATGAGGCAAATCCACTTGGACGAGCCGGCATCTGGACCAAAACGCACACAATATGGTAGAGTCCACACTCTTTATCAACATCTTTTTATGTATGCATAATCTATTTTACTTACTAATTTCACACACAGACATGTTAAAGGAAAAGTGCATTTTACCTCCTAACAGGTATAAGCCTGTGAGAGAGGATGAGGATGGCAGTAAGGATGCTGTCGGTGGAAAGAGGGGCCGAGCACAGACTGCCCCCACCAAAACCTCACCTCGCAACGCCAAGAAACAGGATGAGCTGTGGCATGGTATGAGACTCCTGATGTCTTCTGATGAATGGTTTCTCAAACTTAAGGTCCTAACAGCTAACTAGTGCCAGTGTATTTTGCCACAGCATGTAGGCCATTAAAAAATGGTTTGTGTGCAGGATTATTAACAGGATTATTCATAGCTGAATTCTTCTCATGCATTAGGTTAAGACAAAAGTAGCTATTTGAATTATTTTGATATGATAGAAAATTTCTTTGCATGTGATCAGTAATTACTTCATGCAGCTTCACATTTCTACTTAGTCATTAGGTCGCTGTGGATTCAGATTTCTGACTTCTTCTTTCAGATGGTGTTTGTCCCAGCGTCATCAATCCCTTAGAGACATACCTCATTTCGGAGCCACCAGAGACCATAACCTTTGATGACCCCTCTTTAGAGGTCAACTTGCTGCTGAGGGTCCTGCACTCCATCAGTAGATACTGGTTCTACTTGTATGATGTAAGTCCTTTGTTCTTGAATGTTGGTGGTTTTATGTAATACATTTACAACATGGCAGGAATATATAAGTGATGTTGTGTTTTGCAGAATGCTGTGTGTAAGGAAATTATCCCCACGAGTGAGTTCATTAACAGTAAGCTGACAGCCAAAGCCAATCGTCAGCTACAAGACCCACTAGTCATCATGACGGGAAACATCCCCACCTGGCTCATTGAGCTTGGGAAGACCTGGTAAGTGTATCCAGCCATTGACTGAACGGAGAAATGTGTAATGTCTGCACATATAGGATATTTTTGGCGAATATAAATGGGTAATGTTGTGGTTTTACTGATCGTCCTGCCTGACATCCTTTAACATATGATTTTCTCCATCCCCGCAGCCCTTTCTTCTTCCCCTTTGACACCAGGCAGATGCTATTCTACGTAACTGCCTTTGATCGTGACAGGGCCATGCAGCGCCTACTGGACACGAACCCTGAGATCAACCAGTCAGATTCTCAGGATAGCAGAGTTGCACCACGTCTAGACAGGAAAAAGGTGTGTTGACATTTTGTGTTTTCTATGTAAAAGAAAGATGTCACTCATCTGTTTTTTTTTCTTAAAGTTGTAATTTTTATTTATTACTTTTTATCTTATATTTAACTTAAAGACTCACCATTTGTGTTTTCAGAGGACGATAAACCGCGACGAGCTGTTAAAACAGGCAGAGTCTGTGATGCAGGACCTTGGCAGCTCCAGGGCCATGCTGGAGATTCAGTATGAGAACGAGGTACTACTTGTCATATTGAAGCTTTCTTGTGGGACAAAAATGCCCACGTGTCATCGTCATCGTATATATTTGACTTGATGTGGTCAAGAGGAAAGTTTAGGCAGCTCTTGTGAACATTCAGAAACAGCAAAAATAAACCTGATCTGTGAATGTTAATCATCTGAATTGTAGTCTGAATTTGACCAGAATACATGTTTTTGTGTGAACTTCTCTAAGGTTGGCACAGGTCTTGGCCCCACCCTGGAGTTCTATGCTCTGGTCTCCCAGGAGCTTCAGCGAGCTGATCTTGGGCTGTGGAGGGGTGAAGAGGTCACACTGGCCAACCCAAAAGGTACCATTTTAGACTAAGAACCAGTCTGTTAAGGCCTGAAGGTAGCCTCTCAAAAGGATTCGTTATTGAAACATGGCTGATTAAAATGAACTCATGAAGGAATCTTTACATTTGATCGAGTAAACATGCTTGACACAGCCTAAATGGTCACACAAGTCACTCAGTTTATATTTATTTTGATGTTTTTCCTCTGACCCTATTATTGTCTGTCTCAACAGGAAGCCAAGAGGGTACTAAGTACATGTTCAGCTCCAGAGGACTGTTTGCTGTTCCGTTCGGCAGGACAACCAAACCAGCACACATAGCCAAAATCAAAATGAAGTTTCGTTTCTTAGGCAAGCTGATGGCCAAAGCCATTATGGACTTCAGACTGGTAAAGTTTCTGTTAATCCACTTGTAGGATTCTTTGTCATGATGATCATACTGATAGTAAGCATTTCAAAATGTTTGTCTTCCAGTGCAAAGCTTTATGTCATGCGGCCTGCAGCATAGTATAGGTGCATGTATAATGCTTGTAGGATACATATGCTTGATTTGATACATAGAGTTTAGGCTTTGTTGACATCTGCTTTCATGTTTTAGCTTTTTTGGTTCATACCCCAAGGCATTTTTACACCCAGTGCAGAAAATCTATTTTTGTTTAAATTGATTTCTGAATCCTTCCCCACTCTTTTCCTTGTGTCTCTTTTGCTAGTTGGACCTGCCCCTGGGGCTGCCATTTTATAAGTGGATGCTACGGCACGAGATGTCTATAAGCTCCCATGACCTGGTCAACATTGACCCTAGTGTGGCCAAGTCCATCCAGCACCTGGAGGACATTATCCGCCAGAAGAAGAGGCTGGAACAGGACCGATCACAGGTGAGCAACAGTCTCTCAACAGTCCTGGTTTTCATTTTGGCTGACATAGACACCTGACATGGAAAAGGCTGGTGTTAAGCAAAAACGGCGGATCTACAGTTTCCACAATTTTCATACCAAATAGTTTTTTTGCTAGATATATTATCCTCAAAGTCTAAAGGAAGTCCCACATCTTTTGAGTTTTTACTAGCCTCTGTTTGTGTGTTAGACAAGGGAGACCCTACAGCAGGCACTGCAGAGCCTTAACATGGACGGCTGCTCAGTAGAGGACCTGGGATTGGATTTTACCTTACCAGGATTCCCCAACATTGAGCTGAAAAAAGGTGGCAAAGATGTTCCTGTCACAATCTACAACCTGGAGGAGTACCTCAGGGTATGTGCTATGTGCAGTTAATTTTACATTTCCCTACTGTAGTGACACAGTTGGTATCTTAATGTAAATCAGTTTGTTTTCATCCACGTTTTCCTTGTAGTTGGTGGTGTACTGGACTCTAAATGAAGGTGTGTCCAGGCAATTTGAGTCATTTAGGGAAGGATTTGAGTCAGTCTTCCCCCTGCATCACTTGCAGTATTTTTATCCAGAAGAGGTAAGCACCTTGTAATCTTTGTAGGATATGTAAAGCATATATAATCACTAAATATTTTATATTCAACATTGATTATACATGTACTAAGTACACTTGTTGTTCTGTTGATTTAGAATTCAGTTTTGAAATTTCACACAACTCCTTGTAACTCACGTTGGCTTTGGGACTTTGCTGTTGTTACGCCCTAGCACAACAAACAAACGATAGTAGTAGTTGGTGTTTATTCCACCATCTATTTCCCTGGTTTCCTGATGTAGCTGGACCAGTTGCTGTGCGGCAGTAAATCCGAGACGTGGGATGTCAAGACACTGATGGAATGCTGTCGACCGGACCATGGTTACACACACGACAGGTAAGACATTAAATGGGATCACTTAAAGCAGAACAAAAACATGGGTTTAGAATGTTCTGCTTACTACCTGCAATACCTGCATATGCTTTGCTCAGGGGCAAAGGCATGTGTCTTGAGGTGAATATGTTACCAGTATGTTGCCATCCTCTTGCAGCCGTGCTGTGCGGTTCCTGTTTGAGGTGTTGAGCAGCTTCGATGCCGAGCAGCAGAGACTGTTTCTGCAATTTGTCACAGGAAGCCCAAGACTGCCTGTTGGAGGTAAATCACTTCACACACACTCATGAATTTGTACTCTTGACTTTAACAATGTCAACCATCAACCATGGTTACATAGCTGTGCTTGATGATTTAAGCAGGCGGTCCAACCCTCAGGTGTTTGAATCAATACTTTGAATGTAAGTGACAAAAATACATGTCTGCTTGATCCCCCAGTCACCAAAGGGAGTTGATGTATTGAATAGCATTACACTGTATGGAGAAAAAGGGATGTGCTATGTGACAGCTCAGAGATTGAGGGATGTAAAATGTAAATCATGCACAGAGTTTATAGTTTTGAGTGAAAAAGCTTGTTTACTTGTTACACAGGTTTCCGGAGCCTGAATCCCCCTCTGACAATTGTGCGGAAGACATTTGAGTCCACAGAGAACCCAGATGACTTCCTCCCCTCAGTCATGACCTGCGTCAACTACCTGAAGCTGCCTGACTACTCCAGCATAGAGATCATGCGTGAAAAACTGTTAATTGCAGCCCGTGAGGGCCAGCAGTCTTTCCACCTGTCCTGATCTCTCCACGTCTCACATTCAAATGCCTTCTACAGCGACTGATGAAATCACAACTTCCTTCTTAGTTTTTTTTGTAATCACATACATTCAGGCTATGTGTACAGCCTTCTTGATAGAGAAAGCAGCTTGCAGAAAAATTAAACCTACAAATATATATTTGCTGTCCCTGTCTCTACAAAATCAAAAGAAAGTAAGAATGGAAAGGTGTTCCATGGCTCATACAACTTTAAAAAAAAAGAGAGAGGAAAAACTTATATCAGTAGTTGAATAATGTTTAAAAAAAGAAGATGGAAACATCTGGGTAACATTTTAAATTGCATTGCTGTGATATTTCAAAAAAAATAAAGGGATGTTACCTCTCCAGAGCGGTGGACAGTCACAGGGGAGGAAGGGGGGTGGGGGGTTCATTGAGCAAGCTAGGTTCACTTTAGCTCCAAAGATCATTTGTACAGACAAATTTGCAGACTTTGCTCATTCTACACATTTGATAGAATAGCTCTTTGTTCTCATTTTTCCCTTCAGTTTGTCTCTTCCCATTTTGTTCTGTATTATATTGGCCACAGTTTTTGTGTGTTGCATTTTGGTTCGGCTTTCCCTCTTGTGTGTCTTCGCTTAAAGTTGTGGAAATGAGAGTTGCAGTTGGTTGAATGCGGGTAGTGGTGAGCGCATATTATGTTTTTTTTTCCTACCCAATTTGAAATCGTCTTCTGGCCTACTTATAGAGAGCTTCAGCTTACATGAAGTTATGCGCAGTGTGTTGGTCAGGTAAATTTGTTTTGCTCTTATTTTGATAGAGTAGAGTCTTTCTGTTGAGCCCTACTGGAGGTGTAGGGTTATCTTGGTAGACCAAGCTCTGGGCAACCCTCAACACGTTATGTAGCTGGGCACAAAATTTGGCTGGTCTCATTTTATTGTTTCATGGCCAGAGAGCATTTCAAGATCACTTACGGAATAAAGTTTATATGCAGTGTCACACCCTGTTTGAGGTGGGAATGTCTGCTTTTACTTTTTTTTATTTTTCTATTTTGTCTTTATTTCTTGCTGTAGTTGATTTTTTTTTTCCCTTTGCACTGCTGGCTTGGAACAAACCGTGGTGTGCACCTGCAGTCTGTGGCCAGGGGAGGGCGCCACTGTATGCTCTCCTGACCCAATCGTTCATGTGCTGGTTTCTAAGATCTGCAATAATTTACTGCATCAGGTTCATGTTTTTACCTGAACATAAATAAAGTAACTGTTTGACTCATGTTTTTTGTTGGTTTTGTTTCATCGACCCTTCGTTGGTTCTTGTGGAAGTTGGAATCACATTTTGATATGTAGTGAATTTGTCTTTGTGCTTGCAGTGAAATGTTTGTACAGGTTTCCAAGGAGACAAACCGTGGAAGGTGATCTATTGGCCGTACCAGGAATGTTCCTCTGTAGGTCACAGCAGTGCTTTGGTCCTTTGGCTTGGTTTACCCATCGCCATTTTAACTTCGTCTTGGGTTTAGCATTAATAAAATGAATTATCGGTGTTAAATTTGTATTATTGGATGATGACGAAGCCATTTCCGTTGGCCAAGATTACTCTCAAGATGACATAAATGGCTTTAATCCTATGAGGCTTCCAACTTCAAGTTTAACTTCTGTGAACTTTGTTTCAGAATTTGACTTGGTGGTTAAGGTGGCAGATTTATAGCATGATGGGAGGATTGAGATGAGAGACTGGATGACTGATGTCTCTTTAAGAACCTCACTGTTTTTATACTGATCACAGCAGGTGTACCGATGAGACACTTCTACTTACACTGATTTCTCAAGAGGAAGTAAACATGCATACTTTATTAAGTGCATTATTTCCGCCCACAGATGGAATCTGATTGGGTCAGTGGTGGGGTGTGCAGACCTCAGCATGCACCACAAGGACATGTCTACCTCAGTTTCCAATCGTGTCATTTTCTCCGGTGGGAGGAGTCGGGAAGGCAGAACTGGGTGCTGCAGGTAGGGAGAAGAAATACTTCCTCTGCTTCCATCTGGTCTGCACGGGTTGGATTTTTTTTTTTTTTCCAATGCCCTGTCCTGCCTGCTCCCTTAAAGAATCTTTCACATCCACCGCCTGCACGGAAGCCATTTTTTTTCCCCAACTACCTTCAAAGATCCTTCAAAGTAACATTTACTAGCAATAATTCTTGGTGGCACTAATATTAAGTAGAAAATAGGGAAATATATACTAACAGTATACATACAGAATGGTTCAAAATGTGTTACACTGTACGACAGTGACAGTCTGAGAATAAAACTATTCACAGATAGTTAAACTAAAATGAGTTAAGAATTCTAAATAAAACCTTCACATTAACATTTGGAGTGAAAGCTAACAAACAAATTTCCTTCTAGTCCAGTCTTAGTAACAACAAAAAAGAGATATATTTGTGTGGATATACTGTATATATGTATATTTTGAGAAGAAAAATATCATTTTGCGCCAAAGCCCCCGGAGTAAAACACCATGAAATAAGGGGAAATGGTTTTGTCTTAACATTTGATATTATTTTTATATACCATCAACTAAATGATATGGTATGAAATTAATTGTTGAAAGGCAATTTTAAGTTGTCAGTGCTTAATCATTTTAATGAATACCATTCTTAAGTCGTGTTTTTAAGTCATTGTGTAATATAACACACAATGAATTCACAATAAAGAGATTTTATTTAAATTGATGATTGCTTTATTTCTATAACTCCAGAAATAAAGGCATTTTTGCGTTTTTTTTATGTGGTATATACAATTATTAACAGTTAATATCCAGTGACTTTGTTCGAAGGCATTAGAATAAGCCTGAACTGTTGACATTAGAGTCTAAACTCAATCCATGTCCCAGTGTTTAAGGGGTTGATTAGTTAGTTAGCTGAAAAGGAGACGAGACACTCACAAAAACATACACGAGACAAAAGTGTCCAGGGATACAGAGGACAATGAGCTCATATGAAGGTAAACCTCCATGCAGCCAAACCATCAACAGGCTGCTGCTGCTTCTGCTGCTGTCGTCCCTGTGAGGACGTCCTTTGTCCTTTGTCCTTGTCCCTATCCGTCTTCCTTGTCTCTCTTTCCTCCTTTCTATGGAGATTATGGATGATGAGGGGTTCCAAATGAGGAAAGTGCAGAGCAGAAAGAGAAGCTGAGAGAGGGAGACGCGTGTGTGTGCATGTGTGTCTGGTAGGGGTTGGGACTGTGTGTCGTCACCTATCATCGTCACGGTGACTCAGAGACAGCAAGTGAGCACTGAGCCCTCCCCTCCTGTTCTCTTGCATCCTTCCCTCCTCTCTCTCCCTCTCTCTTTTTCTCTTGCTCTCTCTTTCTCCCTGCGCACAGCCTGCCTCTGCTTCCTCACTGACACACACACACTCTCTCTCACACACCTCTCAGTGTCAGCTGAATCCAGCCCAGCACCAACAGCATCTTCTTGAGCTCTGAGAGCACACACACACACATACACACACACTCAAAGACAGACGCGGAGTGAGAGGATTAAGGATGAAGATGGGTCCCCGCTGTCCCACACAGACCATGCAGCGCTTCACATCCACTCTGCTGCTTCTTCTTCCTCTTTTTCTGTGTCTGAGTGCCAGGATCGGGGCCGTCCCTTTTCCGTTCCAACTGGCCCCGGACACGCCGGCCCCAGCTGAGCTCATCCCAACCCAGACCACGGCAGTCCCCGACCCCTGTGAAGGGCGCCCCTGCCTGAACGGGGGCTCGTGCTTGGCCCTCCCGTCTGCTGGCAGGCCAGAGGACAGCTGGGAGTACGTCTGCACGTGTAGCCGGGGCTTCACGGGACACAACTGTGAGGTGTGAGACCCTGATTTTATTCTCTGATTCAAAGTCTTTGACGTGTTGTGCACTGTGAGGAATGATGGAGAGGGAGATCGAGATGAGTAAGAGTGTCAAAAAGTAGTAAATGTTTTAACAATCACTCCACAGCTGATCTGGGACCACGCATTAATACACTCAGTGTGTCACTGTGAGCTTGTGTGTGTGTGCGTGCGTTTGTGTGTTGTGGTTTTATCTTTTGAGCGCCATCAGACGGAGCTGCAATATGCAGATAACACACTCAGCTCCCGGTCCGGGCATCCATCCCATCATAAAACAGAGTGCAGGCGAGGGGCTCTCAGTTACTTTGGTACTTGTAATTATCGGCGTTTATTAAAGATGTTGCAGTGCTCACATCTGGATCCATCCCGACTCATTTATTCCCTCCATGATACTTCATCACTTCATCACTGGGAACTGATGCCGGATGGGTTTCTGAATACGAAGCATTCTGACGTGTCTGTGTCAGTGACTGAATGTGTTTTTGGAGATGATGCCGTGTGTGTGTTTGTGTGTGTGTGTGTGTGTGTGTCTGTGCACTACAGCATCCTTCCTCTCTGCTGTTTGACGATGGCTTTTTAATGGGAGCATGTGCTGTTACTGAGACACGGAGAGGAGTGCTGCGTTGCTGTGGCAACAGGAGAGAAGAACGGCAGCACTGAGGTGCAAGTGAAAACGGAAGGTGTGTGTGTGTGTGTGTGTGTGTGAGAGTGTGTGTGCCTGCTCTCTATGTTTACGTGTCAGTCATATATTCATGAGTTGTCATCTCTGGGTCATCTTTGTTTCGGCTTGTCATTTAAGCACGGACGCATCTCCATCCCAAATAGTAAGAATTACTGAATGTGTGTGTGTTCATATGAAACGTATTAAGGTCACACGCTGCAGTCTTCATGGCGACAGAACACCAAAGTTGTGTTGCGCACTCCAAGCAGAGCAGCTCTTTGGCTAATGCAACGATGGTGCTTTACATTCATTCACATTTAAACAAAACAAAACAAAATCTGTGCTCAAACCTGGTTCAGAGCGAGGCCAAAAACCAGCCAGTGATCTGGAACAAGGTCACCGTTCTGGACATGGAGGCCGAGGACTTAAGACACAAGGTGAAGGAGGCCGTCCACGTTAGAACGAGACAGCCCCAATGTTGCCGAGTGTTTGGATCCAGTGACCCTCAGCTGATAGAAGATAAAGCATAAAGCCCCAGAGCGAACTGAAAGTCATTGTAAAAAGGAACTGAACTCACAAGACGTCCAAACTATATTTGATGGAAGATCACCAAGGACAAGATAAGGCCAATAACCTGGAGCAAGACTGAGGTAACGGGGGACTAAGTACAGCGCAGAACATCAGTTGTGAAGGTGAGGCAGGAAGTGGAGCGGACGGGCAGAACAGCAGTGACCTCTAGTGGCAGGAATGGAACATGACCACGAGCAGTGAACCGCTGTGTTTGCGATAATTATACAGGCGGCCCTCACCATTCGCTGCTTTTCCATTTGTGGTATCAATAGTTAGTTCGGTTATAAAAAAGTTAACATTATATTTTTTGGATGTTGTACCGTGAAAAACCGAGTCATATTTTTATGCACATCGCAGTTCTCTGGCTTTAATTTTTGTGAAACATTTTTAAAAACAGAGAATCTTCTAGCTAAATGTTGCTGATATTGATCTGCCACTATGCATGTTTTTTTTTGGTGTTGTTTTAATGGTTCTATAAATTCAAGGACACTGTAAGTCCTGGTTAGATTTTAGGAAAACGTACGACAGCGTCCGGCCTTCACGGTGTTGAATATTAACATGTCGTGATGAGCAGACAGGAATGTGACTCAGGCTGAGGTGACACAGAGGAGAAACAAAGTCTGCTGCTGCAACAGCACAGAGGGAATCAGCAAGGTGGAGTGAAACAGAACGACCAACAGGTGGCAGCCATGATGGCAGCAGCATACACGAGGGCACGCGTATATATACTGTATGATTATAATGTATACATATTTGTATTCATCTATATATTTATGTATGTGTAAGCAGGGGAGAGAGAGAGACAGAGCAAGAGAGAAAGTGTGTGTGTGTGTGTTTAGGGCCCCTCTAACTGTCACCTTGGCTGTCCTGGTTTCTTCTCTCAGAATAGAAAGCAGGTCCAGCTGCAGTTTGTTCACTCTGCAGCAGAGATCGGCAAAAACACACCAAAATGTATATTGATACAAAATAAAACAGACCCCCGGGGTAAATGTATCAAAATAAAACAGACCCCCGGGGTAAATGTATCAAAATAAAACAGACCCCCGGGGTAAATGTATCGAAATAAAACACAGCATTGAATCACGACAGTATGGAATATTGAAATTGAATATTGAAATATTGAAATGTTTTTTTCTGTTTTTTACCAGGCGTTTTGTGTGTTTTTGTCATTATATCAGATTTATTCAGATCGAAGTGATTTCATGTGGAACGTACCATTAGCTGCTGGCTTGCTACGGCTTTAGGGTTTCCATCTAATATATTACTATAACAAACTATTTACAAATAGACTTTATAGATAAATAAGACACCTGCAAAACGATGCAGATGATCATTACAACTTACAAATATTGTAAAGATGTTAGGATGAACGCGTGAAATACAAACATACAAAACCTTTGAGTGTTTTAAGTGAATTACATCTGGACTTTGACCGTGAAATAGAACATATATAAGACATATCTTAAAGACGGTGATCAGAAATACATCTCATCGCAGCTCTGCAGCCTCATCCAAACTCATCACATCACAGGAGGACCACGTCGCCAATTAGATACACATTTCAAACGTCTGCGTCACTGCAAGAGGAGAAGCGGTCGCTGCTGCAGGAGTCGCTGCGGCCGTGACAATAACAAGTGCAGCTTTCTCCCTTTTATGTGCAGGAACACGCGTGCAGCACAGCCGGCCTATGAGT
>OMNV01007241.1:9978-20925 GCA_900303265.1 Brotula barbata
GTGTGTCTGTGTGTGTGTGTGTGTGTGTGTGTGTTGAGGACTGTTATACCAACATTAGACAACACAAAGTTATTCTAAATTGCGTCATTCTTAATCGTAACATACTTATTATATTTTGTTTGACAGTTATTTAGGCTGTCGTCTTTTTTTCTTCGATAAGCGAACATTTCGATGAAACGCTCCGTTAAGGATTCTATACGGGCCCACAACATCGGATTTCTTACGGTAATGGTTTCAATGGTGTGATGAATGCCTTTGCTTGACACGGACAAATTGAACCTGCAGAATTGTATATATTTTGCGCCGGTTGAAGACTAGTGTCATCCTGCAGGCAATCTTCTTCATCTGAGTCTTTCTGATAGCATGAGCTGAGCACAGGGAACTTTTGTGATTTGATTCTGGAGACAAATTCCACCGAGCTCCTCATGCAGAGTCAATGACCAAGTTTTATGACACGTGCGTGACATGTCATAAGGACGACGAGTCACAGAGGCGGCGTTCGATGCGGACGCACGCCTTGAAAAGCAAGCACAAAATCTGCAAAAAAGATACGGCCTGGATCAGAGATTTTGCCGATGGGAGGGTGGTTGAGAGTGGGAAGATGGGAAAGAAGGAGACAGGTGAAATCAAATGGGAGGAGATCAGAAAGACAGAGGCAGACAGCCAGACGCGAGACGGAATGAAACAGACATAAATAAGAGTAAAAGGAGCCGTACTGTAGGCACAAATACCCAGACTGTAAGTAAATCCGACTGAGGATAAAACCAGTGCAGATATGTAACAGGAGAGGAAGTGTGTACTCTATCAGTCTAAATTAGCCCGAACTCAGAGATGGCGCTGGAGCTTCTAATCCGCTCTCCCCGAGGCCTCGAATCACCTGCCATCCACAAAGTCACCGTCCATCCCACAGGAAAACGCTCATTACAGGCTGCCAGTGCATTTGACTGCATCTCTCACTTTAACCTTGAAGCACTGTTCACTTGGCCAAAAACACTTCAATCCGGCGGGAGAGCCGGGTCAGAGGAGTCGATGTCGAGCGACTCTTTTCTCCCCGTGGCGTAACAGTTTTTTAGGTACGGGAACTTTCCAAGGACGAGGGTACGGGTCTGTCACCTGGGAGAGTAAAGATGAAGGTGTAATCAAACCTCGGCAGAAGATTATCCATATTCTGCTCGTTACAGCTGTGTTTATTGTGTCATGCCAAGCTGTCAGTATCCTGGAACAAAACGCCCAAAGGCACGTTTAATAATAGACGCTGTAATCGCTGCGGTGTACAGTACGCGGGGTGGTGGAAATCCAAATCTGTCCTTTCGCTTTTCGCTTTTTTTTTTGTTTGTTACTTTGTTTTTGGAAGCATTTTAGGGTACAATTAATTCTTTGAGGTCCTCCGCATTGGCGTCAAAGCGACAGCATCTTGTTTACGACGCAACAGTTTTGAACACGCGGCGCAGAGAGATGAAAGTCCGTAAAAACTGACTGCATGAAACAGCACCGCCGTGAGTTGTTGCACGTGCGGCTCTGAGGAACTTTCCACTGGAAACGGTGGTACCTATTCATCCATTTTCATACATTTTTCCGGTTGGGTATCTGCAGCAGAGCGTCGTGGGAGAGGCGTCTCTGTTTTTACACCTTTGTTCCTCCGTGGCTGCCAAAAACGGCTCTAACGTAATGAGGTGAGGATTGATTTGCACAAAAGTTGACATGCAAACTTGAAATATGAATGAGCGCATTAATAAAGCACTCATCCCAGGTACAGTCTGGATTTATGGTTCGAAATATACAGATTTTTACGAGGAGGAAATGATATACTGTGTTTGATGCTAAGTGACAGAATGAGCTCAGTATAACAAGATTTATGCAGACCTTAAAGATGAGCCGTGAAATCAATTCCAGACATTTCCGAAACAGCGTCGCAGAATTTTCTCCCTCCATAAACAATTTGATTCTTGTTTTAAATAACAACGCTCGGCACCCACCGTTGGAAATGTGTGTACTCATTTGAGATACATTATGCATCCCTATCTCCTCCCCGAAGAACATTATCTTACCACATTGGACGTGTATGACTTTCCACGCCATTCTCCCGTGTTGACCCCTCATAATAAATCTAATCTGCATTTTTCTCAAGTTCATTTGTAATGAAAATGAAAGCAAAAATGCAGCAGGGAGGGAGTAACTGATGTCAAGGGAGACAGATCACAGAGGAGGGGAGCTGTAACTAATTTCATGCCTTGTATTTTTCTGCCATGCATGGCTAATTCCCAGTTCAGGCTGACGAGATGCAACGCGCGCCCCGTGATCCTCCACAGTCCTCCCAGCCCAGGGCCTCCAGTGGTATAACTTTGGCTATCGTTACGTCGGGAGGCCTCGCAAATCCATATTACGCTTTCCTTTCATATATTGCTAATTCACAGAGCCCAATAAAACCATAGGGGAGTTAGTTGTGGCACTTCCATTTGGGTTCGTTACCCTTGACTGGCTCTGAGATGCAAATGACTATCCACTCCCTGCAGTCCAACGTGCCTTCTCCGGTCTCGCTCCATTTGTAATTTAATACCTTTGACAGAAGCCACTGGTGGCTGGAGAAAACCGTAAGAGAAACGTGCATTATGGTGTCAAAATAACACAACATTTCATAATGAGCCAATATATCCATGTGTTATTCTACACAATTAATCGTTATAAGACGTATAAAGAGCTTTAATGGAATGGATTTATGGAAAATGATGCAACCACAAGGTGCACCTGCTTCAAGTGATAATCAATAGTTTTGCAGGGGGGTTTTTTTCTCTCTCGTGACTGACATCTAGTGGTAGTGGGGGGTAATAACAGCAGGTAGGCGAACAACCACTTAGCTATCACGGCAAAGATGAGCTTGCATCTGTAAACTTGAGTTAATACTTTGAGTAAAGTATTAATCATTAAAGTATCATTTTTATGTTGCTGTTAATAACATAAGCATAAAAATGATACTTTAATGATCATTTTTATGTTGCTGTTAATACTTTGAGTAAAGTATTAAGTACTAATTAATACTATTAGTATTAATACTTTGTGTTAATACTTTGAGTAAAGTATTAACAGCAACATAAAAATGATACTTTAATGATATGATATGATCAGACGAGTTGTAACGATAATGATTATACGAGTTGTAAATGTGCGTTCACACGAGGGGGATGCGATCCAGTGCGATTCGGCCAAGGCAGCTTTCTCGGCCTACCCTGATGCCGTCCTTTTTTTTGGAACAAAAATGCGGTGGAATTTTTTATGTTGAACTTTGATTTTCTCAAAACAAGAAAAATATCACAATTGTCCCTTTTTAGTAGCAAAACAATAACAGACTGAATGTCCCCTGTCTGCGCTGTGCCACCAGGTACATGTTGAGCACAGCTGCACGTCGCCCGTCTCCTTCACCTGTCGGAAGCAGTTAGGGTGGAGTGGCCCCGTACCACCCGCGCCGAAACACCATGTCTGGGTACTGTGGAGAATGCAGCTGTCCCTCGGTGAACCTCGCTGGCACTTATTATCATAATGGGATCCATTTCAGAACACTAGCTGCCTGTGGTGGGGTAGCTGAGGGTGGGGCCAAGTATGGTGGAGTATGGTGAGCTCTGCCGCAGGGAACCTTGATGCATAAAGATGAAAGCACGACGGGGGCCCGTGTTGCTCCGACAAATCAATCACATGGCGGTTGGAGGGTGTCGGTGGCCTGGCAGTTCCACGACAACTGACTGGAGTGTCCCTAATACAGCTCTCTCTCTCTCTCTCTCTCTCTCTCTCTCTCTGCATATTTGTGACACACATACTCAAACACCCTACATCCATTCCATGATGTCCTGTGTATCCAGGTGAAATTTGAGGAGAAGTGAGACGAAATTGGAAAAGGAGGTGTCAAGAAACAGCTTTCAGCCCTTTTGTTGTTGGGTTATTGTCACACCAACAAGATTTTTGGAACAATTGGTCCTTTTTACATGGTTTGGGACAAGGGAGGAAGTCGAGCCATTAGGGAATAACGCTCCAGAAAGAGAGGAAAACCTATGAATAGTGAGAAATTTGAATATTTCAGGGATAGGGGTAAGGTTAGGGGTACGTCGAGTGAACAGACAATGTTACTGTATGTAAATTTGTTACATTTAGCAGCAATTTGCCTCATTATCACAACGGCTCCCAAGCGATACTACTGTTGTCAGTTTGACGAGTTACCTCGCTGTGCTGTTGCTCCCCACAACTATTATCACCTGACGGCTCTCGGTCTAAAACGGAATTCTCCAACATCAAATGGAAAAGAAGAATTAGTCAGAGCTGCGAAGGGTGGTCTCTATGCAAATCTGGAGCTGCTCTGAGTGGGCCGCGCCTCAAATTTGGAGCGATGCTTATCTACAACGCTGGAGACGATGCTGCTCGCTATCACCCTTCATCAAGCAACATGTTCCGGAGATTAGACTCGCATGCTACGGCTTCTGTTTCGGCAACTCGTGTGTGCGTGTGTGTGTGTGTGTGTGTGTGTGTGTGACTGTGTGTGTGTGTGTGTGTGTGTGTGTATCTCCCCTTCCCTCTCAAGGTCAGATCAGTGTCGAACCAAAGCCGCGTGCGTGACAGGATCAACGCGGCATGAAATAGAGTTTATCAGAGAAACTCCGCGACTTGTTTATTTGAATGCACGCAGCAAGCTGAGTAATTGTGTAAAAGGCCGTCTCTGAGTGCTGACAGCATTTTAATTAACCCACATCTTGTTCACCCGCTCAACAACAAGCTCTTTTGGAATGACAAAGCTATTTTATGTCGATTAGGAAATTAATGACTTCCGCTACGAATTGGGAGGCTGTTGATGGGACTGTTGGTGCTGATGAGAGGCCACGTGGAGAGGGTCCAAGGCTAAAAAAAGGCAGGGGGGAGGGGCGGGCACAGGATCTCAGGCAGCCTGTGCGCTGATGCAAAGAGGCTCTGACTGGCCGCCGCTGGCTTTCTCTCGTTCTCGGCTAATGCGTTCTCTGGCACTCGCACAGAACTCTGCACAAGCACACTTACGTCGAAAAAAAAATAGAAAAAAAAAATCCCAAAGTCAAACGCGAGCACAAAGGTACCGCCATCATCTCACCATTTCCATGTCTGTCTCTTTCTAATGCTAAACAGATGGAGCGTCGTTGAGCTCAGAGTCACAGAAACACCTGCAGGCATCTTTTGTGTCACTGGAGAGTGTGTATGTGTGTGTGTTCAGGACTGGCAACCCACCTTTAAGTGGTGCTGCCATCTAACGGCGATTATGTGAACTGCATGCCCCACATGTGATGGATTATTCATCAGGAGTGAATAAACAGATTTCTGTGTAGTTTATTTTCTCTGTGTGAAATTATTTTTTTAACACGAACAACATGAATAAAGCATCATCTAATTACAAGAGTCCCTTTTGCCCGTTTCATATTCAGCTAGCCTTTGTGGAATAGCTTTTACAAGATAGGAACGTCCAATTTAGCTGATGGATGGTTTGCTCTTTGTGTTGTATTTATAAAGGAAATCTCGGATATATATGTGATCGCAAACTCTGAAAGGCACAAAATAGTGTGTCTATTTGTCTTATTAGATATTTGGAATATAAATGTGTTTATGCTGCGTACGCTGCATTCAGGAGCAGACCCTCCAGTCTGGTTCCTGGTCATCCACATATCAAAGGTTCTCACAGGGACCAAAAAATCACCACGTGCATGATAAAAGCTTTAGTGGCTCCACTAATAAGAAAATCAACCCACCCAAGAAGCTGCTGGTGACCAACAGAGTCCACTAACATGTAGTATATGAGAGGAGGAGATCATTGGGACCCAGCTAGATGTACTGCAGGCTATATACAACAACAGCTGTCTTAGAAAGGCTGTCAACATCTGTAAAGGGCCCACCACAGCCCTGTCCTCCACCTGTCCTGGACCCTTTAGGACACATTTCTTGAACAGACATTATATGTGTTGAAAACATTACAAGAACCCTCAGCATCACTTCATGCTGTGACTTCACTTCCATATCATGGAGGGGATCTGTCCACTTTACGTTAGTTTACATTGCACACCATTTTTTAAAGACAGATAGGAAGAAAGAATGTAAAATTAGATGAATGAAGTCCATTCATTATCCATGCTGGGAGGAGTGGGGGGGGTTCTATCTCAGCAGTCATTGGAGAAATACCGGATGCATCTTGGACAGATCCCCAGTCTATCACAGGGCTGACACTTAGAGAGAGAAAACTCAATCACACTCTCATTCACACCAATGGGTAATTTAGATACTTCAATTCACCAAAGCTGCTTGTGTTTGGAAGTAGGGGGACACCGGGGTACCCACGGGAAACCCTGACAGACACGGGGAGAGCACGCGAACACCACACAGAAAGGACCGGGGTCAGCCTGGGACTCAGACCCGCGACCTTCTGGCAGTGAGGCTACAGTGGTAACCACCAATCCAGACATGTACACCCATCCTTGCAAGTGAATTTGTGTTTTATGTACACGATCCTGTTGTTTTTCTTTTGTTTTAATGCTGTTGGATCACTCACAATAAAGATATTCTATTCTATTCTAAATGTGTCAACTTCGCTACGTTTTCGTGCCGTTTCATGTTGACCAGCAACTCGTCCTCATCAGCGCTCCTGAATTTCTTCTTCTTCTTGAACTCTCTCATTCCTTTGCTCAGCTGGCAAACCTTTTCCTTTAGTACTTAGCCTTCATAAGCTGTCCAAGCCCTCTACTGACCTCGCACGGACCTGCCTTTGGAGCTGGCAAAGAGCCGCGTCAACCAGGAACGACACCCCTCCGGCACGGGTCAAGATCAACGTGAGAGCCTATGGAAAAGTTAGCAGCCATTAAAAGAAACCTCGGACACCTGCTTGTATTTCTCCCAGCGTTTTTCTTTTCCTTTCTTTCGTGATCCATCTTCCTCACGGCGTAGATTTATCATGCACGC
This sequence comes from Brotula barbata, assembly GCA_900303265.1. Lineage (NCBI taxonomy): Eukaryota > Metazoa > Chordata > Actinopteri > Ophidiiformes > Ophidiidae > Brotula > Brotula barbata. The sequence continues at coordinate 16,930 of OMNV01007241.1, forward strand.
GCAGTCATTAAGACCGTCGGGGATAAACAACCTGTCTGCTGGCCTAAGAAAGGCGTTTGGCTCAATATACCGAGACATCCATCCGTGTAATTCAAACTGATTTCCATCATCAGAACTGCACAAACACAAACAGCGTTTGCCGTGTAATCACAGGTAAGTAATAGACTTCACCTAATGTAAGATCATCCATCAGCCATTGATAATCTACGGTGTCAAATAGTAAACAAACGGCAAAAGTGTCGTATCAGGTAGAACAGCACGGCACGGTCATGAATAAGCAAAATACCACGACGCTATTACTTCACACTGTCAGGCGTGCTGTGGCTTATGCAGTAAATGTCCTCCAGAGGATCTTAATTTGTGTGTCCATGTACCCACACCCCACACACACACACACACACACACATAGACACACTGGCAGGCTGCTGTCTCACTTTGAGTTGTTTTTTCATTTTCCATTCACTCCCTACGAGCAGCCAAAAAGCCCTCGCTTTCTCCTCCACTTTTCTCCTCTCCTTCTCCTCCTTCTCCCACCATTCTCCGCCCGCCATTCACCTGGCAATAATTGTGAAACAAATCACTTCTGACAGGGAGACCGGCTTTAAGAACAAATTCACAAACAAAAAAAAACAGAGAGAGCAAGAGAAACTTTACTCTGATTTCACTCGTCCAAGTAACTGATTACTTTACAAGTGCTGCCCGTGTCTGATTTGTGTAGGACATTTATTGGGAACACACAACTCTGGATATGCCAAAAGAGAGAAAAAAAATGCATTTACATCTATCTTGATTTTTTTCCAGTTAAATTTGAAATAACAATAGGGATGGAGATGCCACAGAAAAGTCCAAGAGTCACATTTGCTAAGCGTTTGCACCCATTTTAAGCACCTGAGAGACATACAGGTGTCATATGATCTGATCTGATCGGATCATATACATGTTGTCTATGTAAATGTATCATCTGTCAGGTCTCAAGTTTCCATTGCTGTCTAATTGGACAATAATGGAAAATTTCATTTTCAGGTGACATTTTCGAATATTTCCTCACCACCCTGGAAGGACTTTGACTTGGTAATTGCTTTTTTCCATTATTATCTTTGACAGCAGAATTGTGTGTCATGATTTATCCCTCACTTTCAATGACACGTGCAAAAACATCGACTGGAGGGCAGATCAGGTGCAGACGTGGCTTCAAACTGCCACTGCTGACATTGATTTGGCACTGCCATAAGGAGTGTGAGCTTAAAACATGCCAGGATCGGCAGTAATGGCACATTTGATCCTCCGCTGAGGAGAGGAGGTTATGTTTGTCCTCCTTTTTGCCTGTCTGTCTTAGCAAGATATCACCAAAACGTATCGACCAATTTCAATTAAACATGAAAAGGTTGGACGTGATCAAGGAATAAACAATTCAATTTTGGTCCCAATCATGATGGTGTTGCTATAATAACCACCCATACGTGTCATCCTCTATCTATTGTATCTCTCTGCATCCATCCATATATCGGTGGGGCTTGATTTGCTACTATTTTTAAATTTTTCCGAAACAGTTATTTTTGCAACGCCTCCTTCGATGTTGGGTCGGTTGTCACAAAATTTAACATTTAATTTGAAGGAACCAGGTTGGGCGAAAGTTGTAATTTAAATCATGTATGTAATTTACAGTATGTATCCTTTACTGTTACGAAATGATGGGAGCCGAAATGATTAGAGGATTGTTCAGCCTTGGTGGGGGTATTCTTTTTGTAAGGTGTAAGATGCTTGATGGTGGTAGCCACGTTAGATTAAAATTCAATGGACGGATAAAGATGTGTGCATGAATAATTCTAAACTTCTAAATAACTTATTGGGTGCTACCGGCAAAGGTTAAAACAAAGTTCAAGGCATAATTTCATTTTTTTCGTTATTCTTCGTTAATCTGGGAGCAGGTCTAAGGGCTCTGTAAGACATTAAGACATCTTGTTTTATCTAGATCATAATAGCCTATGGATTCACAGATAAACTTAGTATTTTCACAGGATGTGTCAAACTAACATACAAGTATAATCGAATATGATGTAAGCATCCTACTTCTCCTGAGATCTTGACTTTACTTTGTCAGCTTTGAAATGGGAATTCCGTCTCAATGGTCAATCGTGTCTCGTGTTGTTGGATGAGAGGAGAGCGTGAAGGCAGTATTTGGGTGCAGCAGGTGGAAAGAGGGGGGTGGTGTGTTCATATTATCTCTGCAACTCCAACCTACATCCCTACTGTCAAGCAGAAGGCACTTGTTCCTTTCTTCAGATTATCAGAGACCCCCCCCTTGTCACCCTGATAACTACACGGTTGATTCAAATCCCTCTCTCTCAGCTGGTATTTGCTCCCGCAGTTGGAACATTTCTCAGATTTGTTGGTTTTTGTATTGCCTTAGTGTTACCTGACTGGATCCTTCACTGTTCGAGGACGCCACACTGTGTAGGCTGCTTCCTACCGAGCCAAGGAGTGAGCGGTGCGAGCGGGAAGAAGAGCACACACTCTTCATCTTCTGTTAAATAGCCAAAAAGAACTCCAGAAGCTCTTTCGGTCTCTCTTTCCACTTAAGGCATTTTAGCCAGGAGGAGACTGTAAAAGATTGCAAAATTAGTTTTGCTGTGGACCAGGAGAATTATGGAATGTCACCACAAACGACCCTGCTGTTCTGAGTGATGAAAATCTTGACCCAGGCTATTCAGCCATAATGACCAGTAATAAACGTGACATCCCTGTTGTGATCGCTTTTCTTTGCCCTTCGCTGTTTCCACCTCTCTCCTCCTTTGCTTTCATGTTGCTTTTGGCCTCTCCCACCTTCTTTCTCTTAACGTCTTTCCTCCTCTCCCTCTCTCTTCCTAGTCAAAGGAAGCAGTCTGTCAGTCTGTCAGCAGACACATCGTTTATTAATGTGGCACAGGATAAAAGGACACGTCAAAGGAGATCAATCACAGGTTGCGGCACAGGACAAGAGAGCTTTTAATAAAGCCAATCATCGGGGTGTGCTTGGCATTTGCTTTGGGGGAGCCCTTTACTGTGCTGTCTCCCCCTGGCTGGACTTTGATTTTTTGTTTTTTTTCTTGGAGATGTTGAGAGATATTTGATATATTTTTGGTGAATGTACTGAATTTGTGAGGCAAGATCGACCCAGAATGGCAGGGCTGTCCACACGCCGCCAGCTGTGTTGCCCTCAGCAAGGGTTATGGCGGGTTGTCTCCAGCATCTCTGCAGGACAGGAAGGTCTAATGTAAGGAGATCAATAGACAAATTGCATCCCACACACCAACAGATACATGCATCAACTGAGCCATTATTCACCCTTTAAGTGGGTGGTCACAGATCCTAGCCTCCTTTTATTGATATAGACAGACCTTATAACACGGGAGTATTGATGTATAGTCACAGCAACAAAATGGCCATATGAGGGCTGTCCCTCTAAGACACCAGCACTGTCCATATTCCTCATTTTTGGTAGTTTGTGCTCATTCACTCCCATGACAAACTTCAATCCAAGCTGTGGTTTGGTGTCAGGCCAAATAGAACCATCCACAATTAGTTCCATCTACAAATCTTTGCTCCATGTGATCACTGAGTGATTCTCTCCATGTTGAATAATAATTGTCACATCTGTTATTACATGGAATACAGAATGTGTGAGAGTGACTAGTGAAAGTTTCAACTGATAAAGTATAAACAAATAAATCAAGTTTTTATCTCTTTTTTACATATTGTGAGGGATTTTTGTAACAGGTGACAGTTAGTGACAGTATTGATAAAACTGGCTTGACTAACTATTAACTTTGTTATTATTATTATTATTATTACAACAACAAAGATCCCCAACATACTAAACCAAACTTTCGACTTTCTACCCTTAAAACCGGTCACGTGATTCCCAACCGGAATGATGGAGCACGGTGGGTGTACGTATCCAGTCACGTGGTTTGACGCACGCCTCAGTACGCTGCTTCGAAGTACTCAGTTTTACGC
>OMNV01007241.1:20945-38909 GCA_900303265.1 Brotula barbata
AGTCAGTTTTACGCACGCGCCGTAGCCTCGGTGTCCCGCACAAAAAAAAAAGAGAAGAGGAAAATGTCGTTAGCACGGTGAGTCCCTCTATCAGGCCTGGTGTCTGTTGTTACCTTTATGTAGTAATAATACGTGGTTTATTCTCTAATTTCTGCCCCGGGTGTTTTGTTTGTACACTTAACGCTGAATGATTCACGTTGCGTTTGTGTTTTGGTCCGAGTGCTAGCGTTAGCTCGCTTGATCAAAGGTAACAGCGTGAGCTAGCTAGGTCACTCGCACTGCTTGTATCGTATGCATTTGCCTATAGCTTAGCATTTCGCTATCTTATTCAGTGACATAATATCAGCAGTGAATGGGAATAAATTGTGTCCTCAATAGCTACGCGGTTCACGGGGCTCTTAAAAAGTTGATGCGGTGTAGGCATTGTGTTATTTACTTGCTACTTGGCTTCACTCTTCTAATATGGTTGACGCATAGCTAAGTTAGCAATGCTAAGTGTCATAGCTAGGCCCTAATAAAACATACGACCGAAACGCGTTACTCCACCGAGATTGAGTTGTTAAACTCTTAACAACCATCGGGTCCGTTTTGATAAAAAATGTGATAATTTAAATCCTACTGAAGTACCCAGAGATACCAAAAAACGTTACGATGCGTTCTGTGGAAATTAGTACAAAGTGATCTACAAGAAAAACAGTTGCAAAGGAACTAAATTGAAGGATGAATACAAAAGAATAAATGAAAAAACCCATGAACCTAGAAATACCAATATTGTATGCCTTTTCTTCGTGGTGTCCCCAATTATGTGTTACTAATGTGAACATAGCTAAATGTATTCAAAGTCATTTAAATAACTAACATTTATACTTACCAGTTAATACACCGGTGATAACCAAGAAGTACATGTTGTGTGTCCAGCTTTCTACCTGCACCCACTCAGCTGTCTCAGGACCAACTTGAGGCAGAGGAGAAGATCCGGGCCCAGAAATCCTACTCCACAGCCCTAGTTTCCTCCCGCAGAGAGCCTCCACCATACGGACAAAGAAAGGGCTGGGTGCCTCGGACATTTGAGGTAAATAGTTTTTTTGATCATGAGAACGCATTGCTATTTTGAAGGACCCATTTACTCATTTTAATGGTATATGGTTAATTCTCGCTGCAAGAATCCAAGACTCTTCATTTGACATCTCTCTTCTGCTATTTGCCTTCAAAGGATTTTGGCGATGGAGGAGCTTTCCCAGAGATCCATGTGGCCCAGTTTCCCCTGGAGATGGGCAGGAAGAAAAAGACATCCAATGCCCTGGCGGTGCAGGTGGATGCAGAAGGAAAGATCAAATATGACGCTATCGCCAGACAAGGACAGGGCAAGGATAAGGTAAAAAAATACATTGAAGAGGCATAAAAAGAATTTAAGTATGATAAATAAAAAGCAGTTCAATTAAAATGTTCCGGTGAACCAGGATTCGAGATGTGACAGTGGCACTAAGAATCCAATTTTTAATGTGCTTTGTAGTTTTTTTCTTGTGTAAGGTGTGCTATATCTGAACCGATGGAATGTGCACCATAAATAGTTTCCGATGAATGAATAAGTACCAATTCTGTGACTGTTATGGATTATAAAACAATTAGATATCACTTAATCGCCCAAAAACAAGGTTGAATGCAAAGTGGTCTACAGTGTACTGTACAGTGTAATGGTTCAGCTTTATCTTTGTTTTCATTCATTCGTGGCCTCTGGCTTTTCCTTAAAGGATAGTATATTAGTGGACGTGACACTAAGAGTCTTAATTTAAAATAAGACAGAAATTTACGGCACTGGTGGTATGTGTTCTGTTTCCCTGGCGGAACTGACCTGAATCCAAAACAGACAATTTACAGTAACTGTGAAAGCCATCATCCAGTTTTTCTCTGTTCAGTGTTCAGTGTTCCCTGCTGTCTTGAGTGTGCCTGTCTTTCTTCACTTTCTCTTATTACAGTCAGCAAGCTGTAGAAATGCTTTTTTCCTCACCGCTTTGGTTGAGCACCACCTACCCCCACAGTGAATGACCATTTCACATTCATGAGATCTAAAAATGGCAGCATGGCTCTTTGCGTGATGTAACAAAAAGGCTCTATGGACTGCAAGAATCATCTCAACATTAAAGCTCTCTTTGTTGGAGCATAGTATAAAGCTTGCCTAAAAATAAGAGAACTGTTCATAATAGTCATTCAACAAATTTAGTTTTACCGTCAAGATAAAATTGTTGAAGGTGGTGGTGTTCCACATAGCACGTCTATAAACACAGCACTAACATGAGTATTATAAAGGTCAAGTTCTCACTTTTCATACATCTTTATCAACTTTCTGATCATTTATGTGTGCAGGTGATCTTCAGTAAATACACCGACTTGCTTCCCAAGGAAGTTCTAGACGATGAGGCCCCAGAGCTACAAAGGCCTGATGAGGAGGCTGTGAAAGAGGTGAGATGTGGTGCACTTTGACGGAATGGGGTTCCACACTTTCCACACAATGCGCAATCAGAATTTCTCCCTGGTATTTTTGTTATATTTTTAGTGATAGATGGTTGTATGATTATCGCTAAAACTCTCTGTGTAACCAGAGTCACTATGCCTTTGAATTATTTTCACCATATAGCAATTTTTGAATGTTGTGTTCCATTTTAGCTTACAGAAAAGACACGATCAGCGCTGGACAAGGCGGTGTCTCAAAAGATTGCTGCGGCCATGCCTGTGAGAGCAGCAGACAAACAGGCTCCTGCACAGTATATCAGGTATGCATTGAAGTTGGAACATCTATTTGGAAACATCTATTTTACATGGAACAGGAAGTCAGTGTGAGATGTGTGTCTGGTCAGTTAAAATACTTGTTGGCTGTTTTGACTATAAGCTCTTTATTTATACTGTACTTGTAAGGCTAATATGCAGTGCATCTTCTCTGTCTCCTAAGGTACACTCCGTCGCAGCAGGGAGTCGCTTTTAACTCTGGAGCCAAGCAGAGGGTCATCCGGATGGTGGAGATGCAAAAAGACCCCATGGAACCTCCACGTTTCAAGTAAGTGAAAGAAACTCATAGTAACCCGATGGAATTTGTTAAGACTGGAGTGTGGGATTGTGCTAAATTTTGATAACGGGGGTATTTTTCTTAAAATTAGAAAGATTTTGACAGGTGTATTTGTGTTTAAGGATCAACAAGAAGATCCCTAAAGGGCCTCCATCTCCCCCTCCACCTGTCATCCAGTCACCAGGCAGAAAGGTACTATCAGCTTTGTACTACAATACTGGCTTACAAGTGCTTTAATTCTGTCTTGATACATCAAAATCAACAGCAAAAGTTTTGGCAACCAGTAGATAAAATGTTTTGGGGTTTTTTTGTTTTAGATGACAGTGAAGGAGCAACAGGAATGGAGGATTCCTCCCTGCATTTCGAACTGGAAGAACGCAAAAGTAATAAAAACCTTTTCATTCCTCTGGAATATGATTGCTACAACCGCTCCAGTTTCTTTGCACCACTGCCATTTTATCTTCCCCTTTTGCTTATGTCGTTTCATTCACTGTGTTTGATTTCACCCAGGGCTACACCATTCCCCTTGACAAACGTCTAGCTGCTGACGGTCGGGGACTGCAAACAGTCCAGATAAACGAAAACTTTGCCAAGCTGGCTGAGGCGCTGTACATTTGTGACAGAAAGGTAATGTACCATTGGCCCCCACTGAATATGTTGTCTGGAGTTGTTGCCATCTAATTTCCTCACACAATAAACAATTGTGTTTACATTTTCCTATCTGTTCTTGAGGTAGTGTGATTTTTGATTAATGTTCTTGCTTCACAGTTTTTGTAACAAGCGATCTGACAATAGTTATCCTATTTTACAAATGCTTCCATTTTGAGTCTTTTTCAAACAAAAGTAAATTGCCCAAAGTTTTTTATTAAGTCATTGAAAATGAGATAACAACATGGCATGTGATTAAGCCCATACTGTGTTTGTAGGCCAGAGAAGCAGTGGAGATGCGTGCTCAGGTGGAGAAGAAGATAGCTCAGAAGGAGAAAGAAATGAAAGAACAGAAGCTGAGAGAGCTGGCCCGCATCAGTCGAGAAGGCAGGGCAGGAATTAAAATCCATGGAGACAAAGGTGAGACACTACCCCCCACAGTTTAAATGGCCAAGTTACAGCCATGTATGGCTGTCCTGTGCATGTACTGTATGTTGTTTTCCAAGCGAACATAGCAAACAGTTGTCAGTGCTGTCACCAGTTCCAAAGCTGGAACTTGAGAGGCATAAGTGATGACAACACTGTTCAAGCTGCAAGTGCTGACAGGAGCAGTAAGCTGTGAAATGATGTTTCTCCTTCCCTGCTGCTTATTTATATATATTCTTTGGGTAGAAGAAATCAGTGTTCTGTGTCCTGTTTGTGTACATACTTTATAAATGACCTCATTATGGCTGCTGAAGCATTTTGGTTTAGGGAAATAAGGAATACTAAAGCGGAAATGCAAGCTGTTAATGGGGTTCAAGCAGTTGTGCAAATACTGGAAAACGTCATGGAGTTGAGAAATGGTGTTTTCCAGTCCTGGGAAAGTACTTTATAGCAGTAGTGGGAAACCACCTAAAGTATACAGTATTTTAAATTATAGTTGTGTCTATAATATGTTATAATCGTTAATTGAGTGAGAATCAAGGTGTAACCATAGTGACCAGATGTTGGGTCATCTGTAGGCCTGATATTGACACAAACGTGTGTTTACAGAACACAGTGAAGGCAGTGCTCTTACATTTTAAAGAGTTAAGATTCCACGTATTTTAGTTTTCAGAAGAATGTTGACAGTAAACGTATTTCAACATTCAATATATGTCAGCTATTAAGCAAATGATATCATTTATATTATGGACCCTCTGTGTTTTGTCTGCATTATTTAAACCTGATCTCAGTACCACTTCACTTGTCATTTAGTGGAAACTATATTGAAAGATTGAATTTAAAGTCCAGTAAATTTCTTCATCAAAAAGCTGTCTTTTGCCAACATTTTCTGTACCATAACTGAAATATTTATTTTTCTTCTCTCCCATCTTCTCCTTGTTAACCATCAACACATATCCACGCCTCCACACTTTCATCCCCTTTGTTTTCACTCTGTCTCCTTCCTTAACTCTGTATCATTTCACTCCCTCCACCCCCACACTTGTTTTCTTATGCATATGTCCTTTTTCCCCCGTTACCTTCCTACGTCCCTGTCTCTGTCCATCCACCTCCCTCCCTCTCACGTGGCAGGTGGCGAAGATGGTGAGGCCAAGGAGCGTGACGAAATCCGCCACGGGAGAAAGATACAGAGACAGCATGACAGAAACATTTCCAGACCTGCTCCTGATAAAAGGTGCTGGACACGCAGTCCAAACATGAACTCACCCACCGCTTATCTTCATATATACACACTCGCACAGATGTACTGCTTACTGCTGAATCATTCATGGGTCGGCAGTAACACTGAACAAATGCGGCAAGATCCAGCAGTTTACTCAGGCATTAGGACTTGTCTTCACTGTGTGTGTGTGGTCTCTCTTGTCTTGAAGTGCATGCACCGTCATTTTGATGTAATTGTGCATCCCTGAGGTAAGAGGAAGTGAAATTCAGATGAGAACTCATTAGTGACTATTCCAGCTGTCAGAAGACAGAAAGCTCATTATCTTAGATTACATTTCACTTACATTTGGAATGGCTGTTTGCTGAAGGACAGTCATTACTTAAAAAGTCAAGAAGTGAATGCGACATAACTTTAACTTTTAATCAAATTATCTTTTACTAATCTTTATTTAATGGTGACATCAATATATAAGTACCTATTTTGAACTTCCAAGTAATTTCATTGAAAATGTTTTAGAAGGGCCTGTATATTAAGCCCATTATTCACGAGTATATGGTCTTCCAATAATATAAATGGTTCTCTTGATTTCATAAAATGTTAAGATTTTCAGGGAAATTTTGTCCAAATTAAAATTCAGCATTCACTTACCAATCCTGTGGTCTGTAAAATGGACCATAGAGAACTGTGGAGGCTGCTAAAACTACTCCACATGAGATTATATCTTCTATACCGTTGTTTACCACAAGCAGTATCACGTGTTGTATAAATAACGGCAAGCAGACACAACAAAGAGGAAAAACTGAAGCATGAAATAAAAATGAAATAAATTAAATTATTTAAGAACTCAAATTTGGGATGTGAGAAACACATTGTATTTTTGATTGGTTTGATCTCGAAGGGATCAGATATTGAATCTCAACTCTATTTCTCAAACCTGGACAGAACTTCAAAGGGAAAAAATGTTCGGGCAAAATTTTCCTTTAGAAGAATCTATCCTCACAGCACTTTTCGTTTAAGTGTTAAATTATGAATCGTTGTGTGACACTACGTTACTCTCTGTCACAGGTCGAAGCTGCAGAGGGACCAGGACAGAGACATCAGCGAGCTCATCGCCCTTGGCGCGCCTAACCCTCGTTCTTCCAACGATGCTCAGTATGACCAGCGACTCTTCAATCAGACCAAGGTGAGAACAAATGTAGTAACTATTGAAATCAGCAGGGGAGCTGTGCTCATTGGGTAAAAGTTTTTAATATGAACACGTTTGAATTTCAGGTATGCAATGTGAAGTATTGGTCTTTGGTGGGTGATATGGCATTATGGCAGAGAGAAAACACAGCTTCCAACTGTAGGATTTTTAACACGGGGTCACGACCAATTGGAAACATTCCAAGAAAAGATGATGATGATGATGCAGTTTTCTTGCTGCTAGAAACATTCTTGAAACATCAGTTCCAGTCTTCATAAAAGCTGTTGTATTTCGTCATCTTTTGTCAAACCTCAGTGGTAAAAAACGGAGTGAGGACAGCACAGTGCTGGAAGTCATTCACAAGCCAGACACAAGGGGGAGAGGAGATATGAGATTTCTCTTCTTGGGGTCCAGAGTGCAAACAGGCCAGCTATGAGGTGTATTTGGTAATAGAAGTTCATTATCTTGTCTCTCCAGGGTATGGACAGCGGTTTTGCTGGCGGTGAGGATGAGACGTACAATGTGTACGACCAGCCGTTCCGCCATGGCAGAGACATGGCCCAAAACATCTACCGGCCCCGAAAGAACATCGACAAGGACATCCACTCAGATGACTTTGACACACTCATGCGCAACAACAGGTACTTTGAATTACTTAATCGGGGGGGGATACATTTTGGCATTACTTTTTACTTCACATTCTAGCTTTAGTGTGAAGCATGCCCCAGCTGGAGTCTTTATCGTGTTTGCAGCACCACAGTACTAACGGAGCCTAGCCGCTCCCATATGTTTAGTCTGCCTGTCATTGTCCTCTAGGGATGAGTGGCTGGCTGCAGGGTGCTAAATAAATTTGCAAATCACATATGCCTCATGTTTCTCATACAGCAATATGTTTTTTCTTAGCAGCTCACTTGTTTTAGTACCCTTTGTCCCCTGTTCTAGTTTGCTACTGTACACTGCACACACTGATTCTTTCCTCTCCACCCAACCCGTTCCAGATTTGTTCCAGGCAATGAGTTCTCAGGTGCTGATCATGGACAGAGGGCAGAAGGTCCAGTCCAGTTTGAGGATGATCCCTTCGGACTGGACAAGTTCTTGGAAGAAGCCAAGCAGCACGGCGGCTCCAAGAGGCCTTCGACCAGCAGTCGATCCAAAGACAACTACCATGACAAGAAACGCAGGAAGGAGTGAGAGTGACACGCTTCACAGGCTCTTTAGTGTTGTTGCTGGTATCCTAGAGAATGGTGATGTAGTCTGCACCCCAGGCACACTGATCGACAGGATTTTTGTGATGCAATTCACTATCCTGAATTCTGTCTTTTTTTTTATCCTTTCTTTCTTTGTGAAAGAATGATGGATTGCATTTTCCCCCCCACCTCACCTTTTTCCTTTTGGCTTCCCTGCTCCATTAATGGTGTTTTGCAAGAGGACCTGGTTCATCCGAGATCTGTTTGTGCATTTCTAAATATCATTGTCTGTATGGAGAAGCAGCATCTGGTCAGATGTTTGCTGTAATAACTGCGCCAGCACCGTGGAAATATTTAGATTTTAGTTATTTTTATAAATGTATGGCCTGTCTAATCCCTCCAAAAACATTGAACAATTAATATTTACATTTCCCCAATTGTCAGATTTGTCCTGTTGTCATGGACGTGCTGTGGTATTTACTTATTAAAGTTACTAGCGTATCTGTGGGCGGCTCTAGTAAAGTGTATTTCACTTAAATTCTGTTTTCTTTTTTTTACCTGTGGCTGAATGAAAGTATACACCCTGTCATATGTAAGATTTAGAGCAAACACGCTTTATATTTCTTGTACCTCATACCAATGGTACTCTGCAGGTTACACGCCTTTGGTATTTGTTATGGATTAAACAAGTTGAAACATCTGAGTGAACCACACTGACTTGAAAATGTTTCCCCATTGTCAACTTCTTTCACTAAGCTTTAGAGCTGCATAACTTCTGAGCTTCTGCTCAGCGTCCATTAGTGCTGTAATTATTATATTTTGCTCATAGTACTTTACCCCTATTTTAATCACTCCCCAAGCAATGTATTCCATTTACATAGATGATTAAATATCCAAAATGTATTCAGAGAAGCCATCAATTACAAAGTGTGAGCAGTGACATTTCTTTACCGAAAATGGGCTCTGCGATTATGTGATGAGAACAAAATTGGTTCCATTAATTATGATTCACTCAGTCCGACAGTTTTATTTTCTTGGGCTCGGGGAAATAATCAACACGGCATTAGACAGCCCAGCAGAGTCCCAAATCTCTGCATAATGCCGCCTTTCACTCATGCCTCAATCAAACATGGACTCAGATGGCACCTGTTGTGTGCACCTGATCGATCCTTTATTCAGTTGGTAACGTTTGTAGTTATGTCCTCTTGTATGAGCTCAGGGTCCAGAGTTTGTGTCTTTTCAGCAACTTAAAAATGTAAATGTTTGTGAATTAACGCAATGGCTCATACTGGGGAACAAAGCACATGCAATGAAACAAACATTTTACACTGGGGTTTTGTAACCTTGTACCAACATTTATAATTCCAATACTCTGGAGTAATGACCTCAAATTATTTCTCACATGATGTTGTACCATAATAGTAACATGCTTATGTGTAGGTTTATTAAATGGCTTTTTTTCCCAGTGACAGCTGTTATTTACTTTCAATTTTTTCTAAATTTCTCCAGTGTGTCTCTGCCTCCTTTCTGTCAGTGGAGAATCAGTGAGACATTGAACCTTCACTTGTGAAGCAGCGGTGACATTGATCTGTGTCAGAGGGAGAAACACCACAGTTTGTCCCTGTTTCCCCTCCTGCAGAGACAGTTGCTACACAACAGATAAAGATGCAATGTCCCCAAGCCCTGCTCTGACCTGATCTTTATTGCATGGAGAGCTGGGCCGTGGGAGTTTTTACTACCAGAATTTGACAACTTTCTATCTTCTGCTAATGAAAAAATACTACTTTTGTTGGCAGTCTACTCTGTGCTGGCAGTCAGCATGACATTTAATACTAATTTTTAAATTAGCACATTCGCAATATGGTGCCCTGATTTAGCAGGAATATTTGTATCACAACTTCACACTCAATAAAAGCACCTCAAAATTGTCATCCCTGGAAATTACCTTCAATCATTTTGTGCTTTTATGTCATTTTTTTGATAGTTGGACGCTGACATTAACAGTGGCGGTTTACATTCTATTCAAGCAGGGGAGAGATGAAAACAAGCATGTTGTATATTCCTCATGGGTCCTTGATTTTTAACAGCGTGCATGCATGTAGACCATAATGGCAGCAACCACTCATATGTAAATTGTACTCGTTTGGACGTGCAAATTGGAGCCCCTGAGATTTGGTTGTGCGCCTGAGAATGGTACCCAGGCTGTACTTCCTGGAGAGGCTGCGGTCTTGTTTGGTGTTTAACACATGAAAACATTTGTTGGAACCCGAGAATCCTAAGAAAGTTTGTGCACAAATATGGGATGTTGCAGATCAAAACGCTGCTTAGAACATACAGCGTGGTCTCTTTCCTGTATTTTACGTCACCAGGTAGTCCCCACTGTCATTTATTTACATTGTTAAAAACACACGTGTGTCCTACCCCTGTACACGTGTAACTACTGAATGAATGGAAGGAAGGTTTCATAGCAGTGCGAGGTGATTTTAGAACAGCAGGGGTGCATTGTGAAGACCTGTAATGATAAGAGCGAGTGGGGAATCAATCACTGAATCGCGGGGGGGGTTGATTGTTGTATGTGGTTGTGGAGGCATGTGTCCGTGCGTGCTCACATGGTAGCAAAACCTTCACAGCAGCAGTATCACAAACTTGGCAGTCATCTGCAGACAAGGCAATCACTTCAAGCTTTTGAAGCCAGCGGGGGTTCTTACAACATAAAAAAAAGACAGAACAGAGGATCTCTCTCTCTCGCATTCGGTCTGGGACCGCTGTGGAAATGTTAAGGACGGCCTGATAATGGCTCTCCACTCAGCTCCCTCTCAGTCTGCCTTTATGAATGTGCGCCGAGGAAGATGAATGAGATTCTTATTCATGAAGGTAAGAGGAAATTGGCTCCTTGGCATTGCTTTTGTGCGCCACTGGATGTTAACGGAGAACATATTGTGCTGGACCATAATGAAATCCTCAAACTGCAGACAACAGGCTATGATGGATAGCTCTTTATCTTGGCTTCTAAAGGAAACAAACCTTGAAATAATAAACAATAACCGTGGTGTTGGAACACATTTCCCAGTCTTTGTGTTTGAGGGAGTGTGGCTGACTCCCGTTTTGTTCTCCTTCTTTCCTCCCCTCGGTAGCAGTAAAGCAATGAGTTTGGTGAAAAATGGACCAGCTGCTACTGTTGACCTGTCAGAAACGGTGGCTACAGAGATCGTATCTTTGCTCTCCTGTTCCGGTGGCCTCTTTGTCAAAGACACGCCCTCCATGCCAGACAATGGTCCCGCTTCTCCAAAATCATCACTGTTTTTCATCCAGGTGGCTAAGTGCAGATTTGTTTTCTCTGTGTTCCAATCCATCTCTGCAGATAAACCAACAATAAATCAGCAAAGATGGATTACCCAGCACAGGCCCAGGGGCCCCAAGAGCTGCAGTGTAAAGTCGTGATGTGTGAAGACCTCCTACTGTCATTTCAGGCTAAGTTTTGTGGCCTGTTGAACCATTTTTGCAGCCAATACGTGTACTTTCTGTGCCTACGATGAGAAGGAACCTGTGGCGTTTTGGATTTTCATGTTAATTTTTGTGCAAATCCTTGTGCAAAAGCTTTATTTGCAAATTTATACCTTTTTTTTAGCAGAGGAAGGCTTTATTGTCATTTTATTGTGTTTCCACACAACAAAATCAGTTCGTCCATCCTCGCTACAAGGAACGGTGGGCAGCAACAGCACCGACGGCCAGGGACGGACTCCAAGTCTGCAGCCTGCAGCCTCAGGCAATGGCAGGAGGAATTTATGTCAAACACGTTGTGGGTGGGCGAAAAGCGGAGCACCCAGAGGAAACCCACCCAGGCAGACAGGAAGAGAACTTTTTAGGGGAACAAGGAAGTGTGGTAATCGTCGTGTATTTTGTTGCTAATGATCATTTAGATTTCAAATCCATGAAAAAAATCCTATAAAGACCCAGTGCCCTAACTGCTTGAGCATAAGTGAGCTTAAAACTTTTAAACACACCCTGTCACACCCCAATTAGTGATGTCACCATCAGCTGTCAAACGCACGATTTGCTCTGCGATCCCTAATTTGGCTTCCACGTTCGTATACTGTAATATTCTGCTTTCTAATCCCACATTCTCCCCTTTCCTGCGGATTAGGATCTGCGTTGTCAGTCTGATTCTGAATGTGAACATACGGAGTAGAAGGCCGTGGATTTTCTAAATTGAATCTGTCAAACTGCCACTCCACGCTCGCTCGCATACACCTGAGTGACCTGTCTTCCCTCCGCCTCTCACTCTCTTCCTTATCATTAGTTCCTCATCTGTGCATATTTAGGCTTGAATTCACTCCTCATTATGCCAGCAGTCCACAGTCGGACAGAGTCTACTGCCCACCGGAAAATGGGCTACCTGTCACTCTGTCTGTCTGGGTTATGGTGTGTAGCCGAGTCCACACCTGAATCCAGGAGACCGTGATTCGCTGGCTCCCTCTGTGGATAATCCATTACAGCGGGAAGATTTAGACAGCCGTAACAATCTCTAATGGTCGTGTCAGTCAGAGTACAACCGACCCGCTACGCAGCAGTGGGATGGCCCCGCCTCCGACAGCGCTGGGATTGGCTGTGACGGGAACGGATCGATGCCTCGGCCAATGACTTCGTCGGAGGAACAGTGTGGTTTTAAGGTGGGTGTGGTCACTGTGCTGATGCTGCTACTGATGATGATGATGACAAGAATGAGGATGAAGATTGTGACGATGATGATAATGGCGAGAGAAACTATTATCAACGTTATTAAAAGCAACACAGTTTCATCTCTCGCATATGCGCCTAAACCCTTTTTTTTGATGGGAATAAAATATAAAGTACAAAGTATGAATATAGTTCCATATAATAAAATATGTGGTCACTGCTTACAGAGATACTAAAAAACAGATGATAAAAGCAACTTCCAGGTTCTCTGGAAAGAAGACCGTAACCCAGACTGTCCACCGGGTGGCACTGCGTCACTTCTATTGGCTGCACATGTGGAAGGAATACGGATACGGATAGCTACTCTCCTTATCCAGAGAGTGTACCTCCCGGTGGGCATAATCAGTTCTGGAGGTCGGCTCTACTCCAGCCGGTAGAAACGACAACAAGGACGACAACATATAAAGATCATATTTTCACAAAAAAGGATTTGAAAGCATAAACACCACCCGAAGTTACATTCTGACGATGACAAGAGTGAAGTTATGATGACTTCTAGTCTTGCTTTCAGCCTAAACCGACAAATCCTGAATACGCTCACATTGCAACATACGGTGTGAAAGTCCTTCGTGTCCCTCACTGTCTTAATGGTTAATTAATACGTGTCTCATCTTGCAGCGTTGAAACAGACACACGCTGTCTTTGACTCAATTATCACAGGAACGCAGGAGCGTCGAATTTGGGCTCGGAGTGGGTCACTGCAGGGGAACTTGATTTGCGCGCGCGTCGGTTCGTTCATGAGCGTAATTCCTGGTGATGAGTGCTCTCGTTTATACTCATTTGTATGGTTACTTGTGTACCGTGGTGATTTCATCATTTGTTATCTGCCGCATTAGATGCCATTGAAGTATGAAAAATGGCTGCTTGCCTAGACATCCTCCCTGGCAGCGTTGGGTCTTAATAGGTTGTCGAGGGAGTAGGAGGAGAGATTGATTCTCCTGATGATTCCATTAGATGACATCAAAGCGGGGAAATAACAACGGAGAGCGGGAATACGTCTTCAGAGAACAGGAAATTGCGTGTCGTTTGAGCGATGTCGTCCGAACCGGCGCGCAGATAATTACGATATTCAAACAGGTACATTTTCCCGGCGCATCCCGTCGGTTAGGACGGCTGCATTAACGGACGCGTGCGCTCTCGCATGTATCCTCGGGAGAAAAAGACCGTTAATGTGAATAGTTTTGGTAATTATAACTAACAGAAAGTATCCTTGAGTGCAGGTTTTTAATCATCCAGGTCTCATGCAGGGCCGGATTAAAAAGCTCGGGTGCCCGGGGGCAAAAATCAATTATCAGCCCACCCCGCAGAGCTTCATTAACATGGGGCCTTGGAGATAATTGTGGAGGACCTTTCTTAAAGCTCCTAGCCTCTCGGATTATGATGTGCTTTAATTAGACTGCGTCCAAAACAAATTACACCTTATCAAATTACCTGGAGCCGCTGGGGCGCAGGTTTGGGATGGTCGGTGATCCTGGTTTGGTCCTCAGCAGCCCCTCACGTGTCAAACCGAGTTGTTTTATAACTTCTACGCGCACCAACCGGAGCAGAGAGTCCAAAGTTGCTCTGTAATTCCGTGTTCTCCTATATAATCTCCAATGTCTACCTTATCAGAATGAATTCCGAGTCATTATTAAATCTTTTTGCGGCATCTGTATCAGTGAGAGCAGATCCTCTTCCCTTTTAACCCTGCCTCTGATCCTATTAAAGCTGGATCCTTATCGTCTTTATCAGGTTTGGAATGGATGGGAGCTTAGCTGTGTCCGTGCTCGTCGGAGAGCCCGTTTGATCTTTCCTTATTACACAGCCAAGGTTACAACCTTGAGAGGAAACAAAAAGGAAAGCCTTCCAATTGATTAGAGAATCAAGTCATCAGATGTTATCGTCGACGTTTTAATCACGAGTGTCACACCCTAAAAATGCCAGGCTGCATAACGACAGCGTACAGCACGCTCACCCACAGCAGCACACACACACACACACACACACACACACACACACACGACCTCTGCTTGTGGATGCGCAACTGTCGGCAGTGTGCTTGTTTCTTCTTTACGTGGTGAAACAGTGCCATCTGTCAGGTTGGAGATGGAACGAAGTGCAAGATTTCCACTCGCACAGTTTGCCCATAACACAAACAAATTGGAACACTAAGGTTGTTGTGTAGGTGGAGCATCATCAACACACACACACACACACACACACACCAAGCGTTTGTGCTGGCTGGCACGTTCCGTCAGGCCATATTTGCCCAACAAGAAGAGATCGGGAAGTACAACCTGGACCTCCGTGGCACAGGAATGGCCTTGACTCCAGGAAATACTTCAATTGTTGTTTGTTCTCTCACAGCAGAGGTCTTGTCCCTTTCCATGTTCCTGGAATATTTAACGATGACTGTCTCCAATGTGACGTAAGAACCGTCCAAGGAAAAGGAAAGGGGACAAACAAGGAGCTGTAGAGTGTGTGTGTGTTTCTCTGAGCGTGACAGGAATGAATGGAATTTTTCTTTCGCGTCACTGTATTCAGATGTTTTCATGAACTCTAAATTGTGTGCTGTAAAAAAAAAATGTGTTTAAAACGTTCTGATTAAAAAGAAATCTAAAAATCCATCATATTACGCTGTATTTTTTAAGATGCAGCATTTGTAATTTCCCTTAAATTTCTGTTTGTCCTGGATATTTTAAGTATTGTTTCATAAACATTTCCCAGAATGCATCCTGACATATTTGGTATCTTTGGAAACTTCAGGCATTTCACCAGATTTTTAAATAAAACTTTATAAAGATTGACCAAATGTGTGGGTTAGCTGAGAGTGTAAGACTTTTATAAGTGGCTTTATAACCATTACATCCTAAACTGGGTCATTGGGTTTCCTGACTGATATAACTGCGTATTTCATTTAAAACATGCTTGAGTACTATTTCTGAAATATTTTTCTGTGTTTATGCAGTTGCTCAATTGACATTAGAACATATAAATAAAAAATAAACTCTGTTAAACAAACGAAATGTAGTATCCATAAAGTACACGTTAAATAATTCACATAGAATAAATACATTTTTATGACTCTCTTGAGACAATAATGCCCTAAAACATTGGATAGGGGACACAGTTCACTTTAACTTTGAAACTCTTCGGAGGAATGGAGGTAGCTCGTGGAAAAGATGAAGGATGGAATTAAAAAGCAAAAGAAAACTAGATTTTTGCAAAATAAAACATTGCTGATTCTATGCAAGGACTGGGAAAACAGTATAATTACCGACTGCTGTATGAATGGACTGTTTCTATATGAAGTAGGTGTTGCACAAACGACGCGTGTAAACGTCCGGCCAGCAGGTGGCGGTAATGCGCCAATAAGCCCGTTTATCGACCACCAAATCAACAACAATTCCTGTTCGTAGTACGCTTAATATTTTAATCTCGCTTTGTACGGAAATGTATTTTTCAGGTAGTTTGTGCTTGGTTTGTTATCATTTTGAGTGAATTAAAAAGAATAATAATCACTATCTTTCTAAGCTCTTAAACTCTTGAGATAACCACCAGGACCCATCTTTATAATCAAATTAAATTAAAAAAATATGTCCTCTATGTGGTATGCTCAGTTATTGTAAATTGTAAATGTAGTAAAAATATCCAACATCCTTTAACTAAAAATAAATAAGTAACCCTGTACAGTTTGCCTTAAAGTGTACCCAATTACCATTTCATTATGAGTGTCTGGAATTGTATCTATGTTGAAGCAGCTCTTTCACTGAAGAAACGAAAGGTCTGCTCTTTATCCTTCCATGAATAACCCATCCAGTGTATTCATAATTCACTTAATGGACATTTGTTTTCATGCGAATCACCTTGGAGATGTCCTTGACACTTGCTTCATCCTACAGGACTGCACATGGGGAGAGAAACATTGACCCAGCAGGAAACAGTTGATGTCTGTAATCTGTATTACTATTGCAGGATATTATTGGTTATTTTTCACCGGCTGGACGTCAAAGTGGGTGAGCATCCAGGATATGTGGGGCGGTTGTGTTTCCAAGCTTGACATATTGTCACATGTAATTTATAAAAGTGTACACTGAGGATTTTTTTATATTTGGATAACTTATCAATATAAAAAAATACCGTGTACTTTAATTGTTTCGTACCACCAGGATACCAGTAGTGTACCAGCAGTGATACTCGCGCCGTAGTTTTAGAGCCCATGTTTGTTGGCGGTTGGCAAACCAACTTAATGGTACATTTCCGCCATCTAGTGGACAACAGGAGTTCCATTCTCTAATGCAAACATCGCATGAGCTGCACGTTTTTAGAGGGGAGAAGAGAGCTTGCATACACGGGAAGAACACACACTTCACACAGGAAGGCCGAGCTGGATTTAAACCCACGACCCTTATGTTGTGAGGCCACTGTATCCGTGTCTGAGGATAGCCATCAGAGCAATGGATTGTGTTATATAGACGATCTTTGTAGTGGCGTGTCATTGGCCAATGGATGCAATGAGGGGCGGAGACTTCCGGCTTGCTCGTGCGGTCACAGCCCGGAGTGGGCGTCATCCGTCTTCTTCCTCAGCTCATACATGACTTCACTGTTAACGCAACACAACTTGTGTCACTTCTGAACGGAATTTACGGGCTCAGTTCGCCGACAAAGATGACGGAAAGCTCGGCGACGAAGCTGTTGAACGGGGACTCCTGTCACCGGACCTCGAACGGAGTGAAATCTGGTAAAAATGGCTTCGTGAAGAACCACTGCTTGTTTGAAGAGCCACGGAAGTATCGCCGCCCCAGGGAGAAGGTGAGGCCCAACCGTCACAACTGCTCGACGGGGCGACGCAAGAAATGCCGCCCGCGTGATTCTGTGTGGTGAAAAGCGATTTGAAAACATCGCTATCGTGCCGTGTTCCGCCATGGCTATGATGACGCTTTGTAGAATGTGTTTTCTGTTTACACACACGGTAAAAGTGCAACTGCGGCCATATACAGTCAACCTAAAGTTACCTTCCATTGGAAACAGTTACTCAATTAAACAAAATGAAGTTTACCTTATTGGTTGCCAATATGTCCACGTGCG
Organism: Brotula barbata; assembly: GCA_900303265.1. Classification (NCBI taxonomy): domain Eukaryota; kingdom Metazoa; phylum Chordata; class Actinopteri; order Ophidiiformes; family Ophidiidae; genus Brotula; species Brotula barbata. The sequence goes on from OMNV01007241.1 coordinate 38,480, forward strand.
ACGTGGTTTTGGTGTAATATGGCAAATATCTGTTCGGAATATGATTTGTTGTTAATGTGGGTCAAAGTAAAATACTATCTTAAGTAAATAGAGTTATACATGACGTAAGCTGTCCTTTAAAACAGAGGCAGTGGTGCATCATGCCACCTGATCAGGGAGGATTGTAGTGGTGAGGCGAATGAAACGTTACACCTTGTTGTCAGTTTGTGTGTGTGTGTGTGTGTGTGTGTGTGTGTGTGTGTATTGAAGGATAGACCGGTCTCTGTTTACACTTTAATCTGAAGAAACCCAGGGTCCTGTTGTGTTATTGCTAGAGTAGCTTTTGTGTTGGTCTCCTGGGAGAGGAGAGAAGAGGAGGCCTTCTTCCACATGACAGATCAGGGGGAGAGGAATGTCCTCAAGTTGAGTAGGGTGTGGTCCCTCAATGTTG
>OMNV01007251.1:2740-15524 GCA_900303265.1 Brotula barbata
CCCTTGCTCTGACTGACCTCGCCCTTCAGAGTGTACTCAAAGTACCTCCCGCTGACGTTGACCAGCAAAGTAGCCGGACTGGAATTGACGGCGCAGCTCGGGATCACGTCGGTCACGGTTTGGGGTACGTGGACCCCGAACCGCAGGATCACACCCACCAATAGTCCTTCAAACATAAGGGAGGGAGAGACAAAGGCACAGCAGTGAGACTGGGATCTGGGGTACCCAAACCACGAGACCCGTAGTTAAAGCGGCAGAGGGTCAAGGATTTGAGACGGGCGGTGGTCCTGGACCTGCTCGGTCCAATACAGGCTTGACGATTTGGATCGAGACGCAACACTGAGCTGAACTACAGACGCAGACCACCGGGAGCCTCGGTCACAGGGACCCATACTGAGACAGACCGGCCCCTTGACACTGACCCCTGGGAGCCCCCGGGGCCCCTGTACCCAACCTGGACCGAACCCACGTACACACGCGGCAACCCCAGCCCCCTCCCACGCGTAGCCCTACGGGGCTCCTGAGCTCAAGCCGGTCTTTGAAACCCCCCATGAACAACAGAAGAGGAGCCAACGGGGACCGGTCAGCACACGGCGCCACCTGCGTCGTCCGTGAACGGTGGTTCCACGGTGGTTCCACGGTGGTTCCACGGTGGTTCCACGGTGGTAATAAGATCATCCGGTAATGACGCAGCTCCATCTTGGTTCATTTTCTCGGTACGAACCGGGGATTTTCAGCAGCTAACGTAGCGCACGAACACGAGCCGGCATCTTACCGTAGATCATGGCCAGGCCCGTTTCATGCAGGAACCGGAACCGTCGGTGTTTGAAGAGCCATATGGTGAGGATGGTGAGCGTCAGGAGCGTGATGAAGATGAGCAGGTTGGCACTGTCCTGGCGGTGGCTCTCCTCTGCCATCCTCTCCGTCACTACGTTCTCCATGGCTGCGCTCTCTGCTCGGCCCCCCGCCGGAACAGACGTCCACGGGAAGAGACAGAAACCACGAAGAAGAACACCGGAACGCCCTAAAAGCGTCCGAGCGTCGATCGAACAGCGGCTTTCAGTTAAACGGCCATTGTTGTTGTCAGTGTAGAGGTGGAGCTCGGTGGGAAGCTGCTAGCTAGGCTCGGTGGACGAATCCGACGGACGCCGTTAGCTTCGTCCGTTAACGCGATCAAAACATTGCTGCTTCCGGTACTTCAAAATAAAAGCCTCTCGGTTGGAGGCTCAACTGACGGACCGCGACGTCATTTGAAGGCAAAAGGGGTGAAAATAATGTATTGATTTGTAGAAATCTAGTCGTTAAACGTGGACATGTTATAGAAAACCAAGCCCCTTGCACGGTCCGAGGTTCTAAAGCTCAGTCAACGATATGAGACTGTTCCTGTCCAAACAAGGAAGTTATAAAAACGAGCTTAGGCAAATATTGGAGATTAAAAAAGTGATCATGTGCAGTCTGATTACGACAAGAAATACTTCCCGTTTCGATACAATGAAGACTGAACAGATGAACAGGCTGAATGATAAGTTCTGATAAGTAAGTAAGTAAGTAATGATAAGTAAGATGACAGATTTCAGTGTCTCTGTCGATATGGATCATATGGATCATTAGAAGCTGCTTCCTTTGCAGCCCAGACATTCCAGTTCCACACACATTGAAATGCCTCTGACAGAGGACTTATTGGAAATTAAAAGAGCTGTCAAATAAAACCTGAGGGCTTTTTAAGACATAAACATCAGATGATTGAATTGAATTCTTTTTGGGACCCTGATAAATGTCTGCTTTATATCTGTTTGGGTGCACTTGAAATAATGAAATTCTGATTTGCATATGAACAGATGTTGATGCTGAGCGGGATCAGATTATTTAGCGTGTCATTTAAGGTCTAAGTTTTGTCTGCGTGTTATCTTTTGTTTCCATACTCACACGAGTCCCCGTGTTCATCAACTATTTCCTCTCACAGGAAACCACAAAACATTCGGTTCTCAGCAGCAAAGAGACATGTGAGACCTATCAGCACACAGAAGCAGACCTGCCATGATGCTGGAAACATCCCCGTTCCACCGACCCACCATGCTGCCTCAGCTCTTTCTCACTCTGGTTTTTACTGGACTAACATTTGCCAAGAAGTCTCCTGGTAAGAATGTCTGCCAGCTGACCTTTTAACATATGGGGTTGTGATTGTAATGAGGTGTGTCGTGGTCCTAAATTCTGTATTTCATACTGTTTTATGTTAAGTTCATTTCATTTCGAGGTGTCTGTGCTTTAAAGATTAGTGCTAAATTTTAAGAGACTGGAATATTTAAACATGTATCATCTAAAATATAATCTAATCTTATTTTTGCCGCAAATTCCTTTACTGCCGATGGGGTCCATAATCAAATGATTTAGTACTGAATTAAATCAAGATGGAACTTTTTCATCGCCTGACTTTCCTGAAAACGTCCACCGTGTGTGTAAATCCCCTTTGACGTCATAACGTGCTGCCGTTTCCTTATGTTAAGAAATGAATGTGCCAAAGAGAGGAACCTGAAAGAGAATAAAAATGGATTATGTCGATGGTGAATGTTGGCCTGGTTTCTGTCTGAACAGAGGTGGACTGTATGGTGATCGATCTGAAGTATGTGCACTGTTCCTGGAACGCACCGGAAACCCCCCAGGTCAATTACACCTTTTACCAATGGTTAGTTATTGATTATTTTGGAGGAAATCATTGAGTTTCTGAGCCCTCTGAACACGAGCAGAGGATTACACACATATATATATATATATACTGTATTCAGATGTAATGTTCTCCCTTCAGGTTCCAAAATGTCAAAAATGTCACAGAGTGTACCGCCTACATCTCAGAGAACGGCACAAACACAGGATGTGACCAGCCCTTCACCAACCTGGCATTAATGAGGTTTCAGACGTTTCACACGAAGCTCGTTCGTGGTAACGACACTTTTCAACAAGAGCACGAACTTAAAAAGAAAGGTAAGATCATTCACTGAGACAGGACGGCTCTTTGAGTCGCAGCACACTGGAGTCCCACAGATTTTGTACGATTGTATAAAATTCACCGTCAGCCAGTTCGACTTATCTGCTCTTCGTCGTTGTTGTCAGTGTGTTGCTGCATGAATATAGGGGCCACGTGTTCGACGGCGTTCGAGGACAGCTGTAGGTAAAAAAACAAAAACCAACTGAGCCAGACTCTCAGTTTATAGAGTCAAAAAAAGTCTGAAACATTCACACACGAGACAAGATACTTGAACTCCTCCACCTGAGGCAGCGACTCTCCTCTCAGCCAGAGGGAACATTCTTTTTCCAGGAGAGAACCACGGCCTCAGATTTGGAGGTGCTGATTCTCCTCCTGGCTGCTTCACGCTCGGCTTCAAACCGGCCCAACGTGCGTCTAAAGTCACTGTCTGATCAGAACCACATCATCCGCAAACAACAGCCGCGTTATTCTGAGGTCACCAAACTGGACAACCTCCAATCCACGACGGCGCCTTGAGATCCGTGAAGATCCCGAACAGGACCGGTGACACGGGGCGGCCTCGGCGGAGTCTGATGCCGACAGGAAACAGGTCTGATTTAGTGCCGAGAATGTGAACGCAGTCCGTTCTGCGGTTGTACAGGGACCTCACTCCTGCATCGTCTCCCACAGAACACCCCGGGGAACGCGATCGTACGCCTTTTCCAACTCTACAAAACACATGTAGACCGGTTGGGCTTACTCCCACGCCCCCGTCCGTATTCGTGCAAGAGAGAAAAGCTGGTCCACTGGTCCACTGGTCCACGACCAGGGCGGAACCCACATTGTTCCTCCTGAATCCTGAGGTTTGTCGGTATGAGTCTCCTTTCCAGCACCCTGGCATGGACTTCCCCGCGGAGGCTCAGGATGTTATCCCTCTGTAGTTGGAACACACACTCTGGTCCCCTTTCTTGAAAATGGGAACCAGCACCCTGGTCTGCCAGTCCAGCGGTAGACTGGCCGTCTTATGTAGACCATCATCATCATCATCATCATTTAATGTGGTCTGCTTTGTCTCTAGTCAAGCTAAATCCACCAACCAACCTGACTGTTCTGAATGGATCGGACGGTAACCTCTGGTTCTACTGGAACGTCACCGGCGCCGCCTGTGTCCAGAGTGACGTCCGCAACAGGATCAACTCCAACAACTGGGAAGTAGGTACACATGTAGGATCTGCTTACCCGCACGCACACTCAGGAGGAGCGCTGACATTTTCCTAAATCATCTGTTTTCTAGCGTCTTAACATCATGTACAGTGTGGATTAGAGTAAACTAAAGGAGCAGCGATGGTGGCGTGTACGTGGACGAGAGAAAGACTGAGTACAACAAACGGACACAACAGGATGACGAGGACACGCGTCACGTTTTAGGCGTGTCCTCGTGGTCTTTACTGATCTGCCGTCGCTTTGCGTTCCTTTCTCAGCTCGACCGTCTACTTTCATATTTGTTTCACAGGTTTCTAAACTCAGCATTGGGAAGAACAACTTCTGCATCAACTTACCGTCCAGCAGCTCCCGGTACGAGCTGCAGGTGAAGAGCATCATGGGGGATGCCTGTGGAGAGTCTGATTTCTGGAGTGACTGGAGTCAGCCTGTGTTCTGGGGCTCCACGAGAAAGAACAACAGCACAGGTAACGCTGACCGGAGAGAACACACAACGTCACAAAGTGATTTTTTTATTAAATGCAGCTTTTTCGGTTTTTGCAACAAAGAAAAGCGTTAAAAGACACTTTGAATCTGGCCACATGGAACCCTGTTGATGGTTGTGTGTGCCTGCTTGTAAAGTGACGTAAAATCAAGAAAGACACCGTGTTCTTTGTGAACTCTTTTTAACACAGATTTGCTCCACGTTCATGATATTTCCAGAACAGTCTTTGGATGAAAGTGTCTGCTAACTGCGAATGGTAATTGTAATTGAATTGTAGTGTGAGCTCAGTTATCGCCCTTTAAATGGGAGTAAGGAAACGCACACGATGATGTGCACTCAGTTTACTACACAAGCTACACAAGCTATGATATATCTATAGCTATATCTAGATAGATATAGATCTATAGCTATAGATCTATAGATATAGATCTATATCTAGATATAGATTAGACTAAACGTTCATTCAGCATTGATGTGCGCCCTTGCAGACATTCATCGTGTCCCCATGTCCATGTGGACTCCTGTGCTGTCTGTGCTGGGCCCCTTCACCATCATCCTACTGGTCATCGTCCTGCTGTACCATGAAAGGTGTGTTGGTCCATATGAAATGCTTTGTTATCATGAGAGTTAAAAAGGTCAAATGAAAGTCACGGCCATAACTCCAACCCCACCGAACAACAGCATGAAGAAGATTATGTTTGTGTGTGTGTGGGTTTGTCTTCTGATTAGGCTTCGAATCATCTTCATCCCCATTGTTCCCAAGCCGGGGGGGAACCTGAATGAAATCCTGATCCATCCCAATGTAGAGGTCAGTGGCATCCCGAGGTTTGGGCCTAAAACATTGTTGAAGACTCACATAAATGTGTATTTATGTGTACTCATTTGACAGACAGCTACTTTTTACACCACAGCCAATTTGATTACAGATTGCAAATCTTCCTAGTTTTAGGTCACAGATTTCTTTTTAGTATTGCACCAATTTGGACCTAAAACTGAGCCCTCTGAGATAGGTGACTCTGAAAAACTAACATTCCAGTTCCCCTGTTCCTGTGCTCAGTACCGTGGGCTGACTACAACATGTCTTGTCTTTTTGTAAGGATTGGCTTCCCATCTCCAAAGGACTTAAAGAAGGTTTTAAGGCGAACTTCAACGAGCTTCCTTGTCCCGTCCGCGAGTACAGCCACGTTCCCCGGTCCGACAGCGAGACCTCGGATAACTCAACTTTCTCCGACACCACCAACCAAACTCAATCAGAAGGCCTGTCTTCTTCCTGCACCTCCTCCAACTCCAATATCCTCGTCCCCTCAGAGGAGGAGGACGAGACTGCTTAGGAGGCATCTTGGTCAGGACTGGGTCCTCCTGAAGCGACACAATCCAGACCAGACCTCACCCCACTTCCTGTAAAATGGCAGGGGAACAGACCGTGTATTCGTGGTGAATTTAACATTTCCTCTTTGAGGAGGAATTCGATTTATGATGGCGAAATTTTAAAGCTTGAATTTAGCCATGAATCCTTGAAGCAGCAGTCCGTAGCGTTGTGGACAGTCTTTTCTCAGAGCGCTGAATTAAGACTTTGTTAAATTCTTACAGCACAAAAATGACGGAGTGTGCCTGTGTAAAGTATCATCAGGTCAAACAGTGCCAACCATTCAAGCTCTACATTGGACCTCTGCAGAGCTCTTTGAATTCAATGCAAAAGGAGAACAACTTCAACTTCCCCTTAACTATCACAATAATATTCTCCTCTCTCTAAGATCATTCCAAATGAAAAGATGATGATCCAAATGTCTTATCTAAGATTGTCATGGTTCATGTATAGGTGAAAATGATAGATTATTAATACTGTATATTACTGATAAGATTTGAACGTGTGTCAGAAAAATATGTCCTTATCTTATACTTAATAGAGAAGAGCGCAGTGCACTGCGACACTCCAAGGGCACTCAGACTGTAACTCTCTGGATGCTTACTTGTTTTGACTGCAGACCACATTCTGTTTCCCAAATCAAGGCTAACCCCAGTGTACATATTGACACCTTTATCTTTCTGTGACTCAGCCTATTAAAACCATCTATTCACTTTGATTTCGGACGACTCTGTGCCGCCGTGCGGACTTGTCTCCTTGCAAGCTTCATTAAGTCACCCTTTCCTCGATCCAGATGACTCTGTGCCTCATCCAGAGAGTTTCCTAACAACGTGTAAACATTAGTTCCAGATGGATATCATCTCTGTATATTGTTTTGTCTATCATGCATAGCTGTATTTCTTTTGAGGCACGTTTTTCATTCAGTTGGATATTTTGTATTTGATGTCATAGCAATCGTGAGTTTTTCTGTTTTTGCCATATATTACACACGTCTGTTATTAGTAAAAATGAATGTGTCCCTCTCTCTCTCTCTCTCTTCTCTAAATATTTTCTTTTTCTAGCAAATAAACGTAAATGACTATTTCCAAATCCTTGTTATTAAAATGTTATAAATGGACTGCATTTCTATCACTCTTTTATCCAAAGCGCACCACAGTGTTTGCCTCACATTCACCCATCTATACGCCGACAGTCGAGGTCAGGAGCAATTTGGGTTTAGGATCTTTCTCAGGAACCTTTGACATGCAGGAGCCAGGGATCAAACCGGCGACCCTTCGATCAGCAGGTGATCGCCCTACCACCGACGCCACGCAATGTTGGAGCTTCACCTGTACGTTTTCACCCCTGGAGTCATTCTTGTGTCTTTAGTTCTCATGTACTTCAGGTTTTACCACATAACATTGCGATTTTAGCAGAGAAGAAGTCACAACATTGTCCTTCTTTTATGGTTGTAGTCATCCTATTGATTTCTAGGGGGAGACTGAATGTTATGTTGTTGAATCTTATGTCTTTTAATGATGTTATTATTTAAATTGAAAATAATCCAAAATGAATCTCCCTCTCTCTGAGCGTATTTCACCCTTTGTGATTTTGTGCCGTAGTCAATCGTATATATAAGATGATGATGGGTCGGGGGCCTTCAATGATTTCATTGATCTTCGCTGCGCTGATCTCAGAGTGCAGTAAACTGACCGTCCGCTAGGGGGAGTGCGGGGTGTCCCGTACAGTACGGAGCTGCATGTTTCAGACTCAAGAAGGGCAGGGCGGTTGGTTCCCGCTAAACTGTAATCAGCGCTACAAGTCAGCTACTTCCCGAGCTGAACCGATCAGCTATCAGCTAGCCGGTTGATGTCTTCATATGATCATTAAGATTTGACGGTTCATTCCGTTGGTTTGACGCTAATTCGCTGTTGGTCGTCTCAAAAAAAAAAACAAACAGACACCGACATGTTGTCAGACACTGCGGTGGCCGACACTCGTCGATTGAATCCCAAGCCCCAGGACCTGACAGATGCTTACGGTCCCCCCAGCAATTTTCTGGAAATAGACGTCTATGATCCACAAACCAACGGATGCGGACGGAACCGTTATACAACTTACGAAGTTCGTATGAGGGTAGGTTTTCACACGGCAAGCACGTCACTCCCCGCGTTAGCGTTCGTGCGCTAAGCTAACTGTTAATTACAGCGTTGTTGCTACATAGGTATCATGGTTAGCATACAGTGATTAGGTGAGCACGGACCGTAGAGTGACGCTGACAGTAGCCGACGAGAGGGCGCAAGATGGCGCACGAGTAAAACTCGAGAACCGGGGATTTTCAGCGGCCTAACTTCGGTTTTTTTTTTTGGTTCCTTGATGTCGTTTGTGTGACGTATCGTTAAGTTTAGTGTACAGAAACACACGAGTCAACGTCGGTTGGTTAAACTGGTAAAGATTTACAATTAGTGAGCGTCGAAACCTGTTAAAATCATGGCAGGAGAAGGTGAGCCCCGTTACCGAGCATCCAGCTACTCAAACGCTAACTTTTACTGTCACCGACACGGCCGTAGAAAGTTAGCTTGGACCAGATCAACGAGCCGTTTGACTCGTTGCTAATTATTTTCGTGTCATCAACGCTGGATGTATCAAACGAAGGTTAATGTTTTGTTTTGACACCTTTACAGCAGCCCTTTGACTTAAGCCAACCTTGACTAAGTAGCTGACGGACGCTAACAGTTTCACGAAAAATCACAGAAATGCTTAACAACGGAGTTACAGGTGTCGTCGTCTCGTCATTTTACGTACAGCTCGTGTTAAGAGACAACAACAACAACTACAGGAAGGGAATACTGCAGCTTTTATTGCATAATGGAACTTCACTCGTTAAAAGAACGTGATTTTCTGACGGTTTGTGCCCGGCAGTCAAACGCACACGTAGCACGACCGTCACACAACATGAACTAAGTCATTAAACATGGCCAACATTAGTTACACAGTCCTAAATGAGTGCATCACACACGGAAGGAAATGTAAATCTCTTGATGATTAGATTTATTATTAGAATAATGATTACATGTCTAACTGTATCCCTTACATTGGACCATGTTATTTGCTGTATATCCACCTGTTGTCTTATGTGACGTGTTGTAACCTTTCATGTTCTCATCACGCAGCCATGAAAGTTGGCTGAACTAGAGAATACACTTGTATCATTGCATCTAATGCTGGGGCATTGTTCATTTAACTTTTGCATTTTCTTTATCAGATGATTTCATCTAGATTGTTCTAGAATGCATCTTGATACTTTTGATATTTTTGGAAACATTCAAACCGAAAGTAAAGCCTTTCATCTTTCTAAAAAATCCTGCTACGTATGGTATCCCTCGGACCATCGGTGGTTACGTCGGAGTTGAAGATATTTTAAGTTGCGTATTTAAACAATGCACAAATGAAGGCAAACACAAACAAGGCCACGTCCACAACAGGAAAACAGGCAGCGATAATTCCAACTATGTTAAGGCCAGTCATAAAAGTGAAAAATCTCCTCCTCTTTAGAAATGAGCACTTCAGGGTTTAGTCATTCACCGTCAGTGGGAGCAACTGGGACACCGGCTGTAGCAAAATGTAATGTGTAAATTGTCATGTACATTTTCTAAATCAGTATGGCATGTAATGGGACATTGGGATAAAGGGACGGTGAGTTGTTTGGAGCGAGCATTTATCAACCGTTAGAAGACCTCTCCCATGGTGCTTCCATTTTGGCAAAACATTCAGCTGTGGTGGTTGCAGACTGTCAGTAATAGAATTTGTGGAATGATCTATTATTGTCCTGTTCCTTTCCATCCAGACAAACCTTCCCATCTTCAAACTGAAGGATTCCCGTGTGAGAAGAAGATACAGTGACTTTGAGTGGTTAAAGAATGAGCTGGAAAGAGACAGTAAGGTAAGTGAGTGTTAGCTGCAGCGCACAGACCGATCATTTCCCTCAGCCTTTGCAAAATAATGATTGTAGGGCTCCAGCGTGCGACCATCGAGCCACATTTTGCACCAAAGCGTGCACCAGTGTGACTTGCAAATATGTCCTGTGCCACGAGGGGGGAGCGAGAATCTCTCCGTGTGGGTGGGTGGGAGAGATCCGCTGCTAATTTTGCGTGGTCCACAACGCAAGCACTGCGCTGCCAGGGATGTCATCTACCTGTGTTGGTCGGTATCATGCTCTTGCGTGACTCGTAGGTGACAATGAAAGGAACTTTGTTTTTAAAAGAAAAGACACAGACCCTCCAGTGTCTGAAATTTCCGACGATGAATCAGGTAATCCCCTGACGCAGGCACGTAATACAATACGTTCCTAATGAATTCAGACCATAAATAACCCCTCTGATCACGTTAATGTCCCGATGTTCATATCTCAGTAAATATGCGGTGTACTCTGATCGTCATCACATAAATAGACGTGTTGTAGGACACGTGTTGTGGTGTTTGTTGAAATGTGTCCAGCTCTCCTCTGGACGGAGGTAAAGGTTGAATCATCCACGCTGTTTGTAGGATTTATTTTAACTGATGAATCCTAATGTTCATCTAAAGCAGAGGGAGAGTTGTGGGTGTTTGGTCTCTAATGATCTCCACAGAGAGAGTCCCCTCCACACGCACCGTCCATGTCCTTACATGGAGGTCACTGACAGAGTTTTCATGTTTTAATCCCGTTTAACTGTAATATGAACGGATGTTTGTTGCTGTCGGGATCACTAAAAAGAACAACGCACGACTCAGACACACACAGACAAATACAAGGTACTGTCATGTTTAACAAAACTTCAACATTTCCCAGATCCACAGAGTAATTAAGCATATCTGTATAAAAGTATTACATGTAGTACATTCTGCTCTTCTCTTGTACCCACAAGCCCCCATGGGACAGCTGTGGGATTAGCATAATTTCCCCGGTACCCTGCTGACACACTACAACAAACACGATGGACCTCAGAGAGCTCAGTCAGTTGCAGCATCTTACCATTTGGTCATTGCACGTGGAGGAAACAGGTGACATTAGTGTATACTAGTAACGCAGATATACAAATAATGAACAGAAAGAAGGACCAATACAAAGAATAAGACACACAAGAAAAGACAAAAAAAAAACAAGATGGAAAAAAGAAAGAAAAAAAGAGGAAAAAACTCAAAAACGATTGGGCGAGGGTGAAAATCAGGAAACACACGGGGGAGTTTGATCTGTTCAGGAGAGTCCGGATCAGGATTTGTGTTTATATGATGCTTGAGGTGTGGAGGATTTCTTCATTTATTTTCTTATTGGATTAACTGTGCAGCCTTCTCTTTCTGTCCTCATTTGTCTGTAGCCGATTAAAAGAGAATCTCAGATATGATGACAATCAAATTAAAAACGATGCAACATGTGGCAGCAGCAAACACGAAGCCAAGCCAGACATGCAGCTGTCAATCAGAGTATAATGATGAGAGCGATGCCTCCGCTCGGGTCCTCCCACACCGTGCTGTCATCCCACAGAGACCCCACGCTCCTGCTATTCAAAGCTCAGCATCGCCCAAATGCGTCGGGTCCCACGCGTCTTTGTGTGCATGTAAATGTGCATTACCGTGTGGCAGTGTGATGCTGGCTCCGTCCAGGATGGCCTGGGCCAGCAGGTGGTCATTACTCTCAAAGGCGCTGGCCGCTGCCCGCAGCGCGTCCCAGATCTCTTTCCGGCCCTCGAACGCTGGCGCCGTATCCCAGAACTCATCTCGCTTGCTGCGCAGCTGGCCCTCAGTCATGGGGTAGTCACTTTTCCATTTAGGCCGCTCTCTCTTCAGGGGCTGGTTACGCCCAAGAGCCACTGGGAAGGAGGGGGAGAGAGAGAAAAGAGAGGAAAGGAGGAATGGAGAATGAGGAAGACAAAGAATGAATCATAGGAAGAAAAACAGAGGGGGGAGGGGGAGGTAAGGAAAGAGAAAGGGAGCAGCAGATAGGACAGAAGGATGACAGAGAGATGGAGAGTAAAAGAAGGAAAGAGAGAAGAGAGTCAGGCTTCATCCAGAACAAAGATTTACCAGCTGACTGATGGAGACAGAGAAGAGAACTTTCATACTGCAGCTTCTTTGAACGTTTGGTTCTACCATCTGACAGACCTCCATCTGTAGAGGACAACATCTGGATCATCACTGAAGGGGACGGCTGGTACATCCCAGTTTGTCTGTACACATGTACCCCATCCTGTCCCTCTACACGACAACAGATCAGAATCCATCTGGACTCTGTACGTCTAAGTCCATCACAATCTGACAGAAACTTTGGAGTCCTCATTGAGAACCAACTGACCTTTAAGGACCACATGTCCTCTGGGACAACATCAGGAAAATCAGACCACATCTGTCCTCATATGCAGCACAACTCCTAGTCCAGGCTCTCGTGGTCTAACCCCTGGACTACTACAACTCCTTACTGGGAGGACTCCCAACGTGGACCCTCAAACCTCTCTAGATGATCCAGAGTGCGGCGGCCCGTCTGGTCTTCAACCAACCCTAAACTACACGTTACTCCTCTGTTCATGTCTCTCCTCTGTCTCCCAGTTCCTGCTCTCATCAAGTCCAGGTCCCTGATTCTCGCCTACGGAGCAGCAACCAAACTGCTCCCTCCTCCCTGAAGTCCCTCATTCAGGTCTACGCTCCCTCCGATCCACTTCCCTCTGCTGAAGAACGACGCCTGATGCTGTGAGCACACCAAGGCCCTAAATCAGGAACCAGACTCTCCTCCTCTGTGGTT
>OMNV01007252.1:8392-22556 GCA_900303265.1 Brotula barbata
GCACAAACAGGAGAATCACTTCATGCAAGGGAGGATGAAGGAGAGGAGAAAACAAAGAGCGTTATTTGATAGTCTCGCAAGAGAGGAAGAGATGGAATCCCCACACACACACACCCTCGGTTTGCTATCAGCTACAGATTAATGTACGCACATGTGAAATGAAACCAAAACACACAGAGCAGATGAATGGGTGACAGTATAGGCTTAAAATAGAGATTGTGTAATGAATCATGTGCTAAAATTTCTCCTGAGTGAGTTCTTATCACTCAAAACTTAATGTGATGAAAGAAGCAAAGACCGCGGGTGTTGATGTCAAGAGAAATATCCGCATGACGAGGATATTTGAGGATATTTTGGGTTTTCCGGGATGTACACATGAATGGCAGTGACACATGGTATTGGGGAATGAAAATTGAATTGTGGTCAAACAAATAAGCTCTAATTGGATCACCAAAGTCATAAGAAAATCTGTTTTCTCTAACGTGAAAAAAAACCAAAACACATGGCACACATAGAATTGTTGCAGTGCTGCACCGTGTGAATCACTGGCTCGTCTTCAACCTGTTTTTTTTCACCAGCAAAGGAAAAAATAAGGACCGAATCGCATCAGCGGGACATTATGTTGGGGTTTTCTGTTTTCAGTGATGAAGCTTAATGAAAGGTAAGCTTGCAGAGCTAATTATCAGTAAATGGTCGTGTAGAAAAAGCCTGTTCAGGCAGGCAGAAATGCACAAACCGTAATGTTTGTTTAGGTCTCTAAAATTACAAGAAAAATGTGCCAAAGAGCAAATAAACATTGTGAGAACTCAAATCTCATTCCTATGCTGCCCATTACAGCACGTTTGACATGAAAACAGCTTGGAGTGAGGTAATGACTGAAAACCTGTGCAAGAGCATGGCCGCGGACGTCGGGATAGAAGATAACGGGGTGCATGTCATTATGGTCGACTTGCGTTCTGTGCCATGCGTTTGCGCTGTTTGCCACGGTGTGGTGGAATATGAGGGTGATGCTAAGTGAAATGCTCATTTTGCATTTGTGAATACTAAGGCCCATGGGCAATATGCACTAATGTGAGCTAATGCAATAGACTACGCAGTGCTGGCCCAGGGGAACAGACAGAAAACAGATGTGGTCTCCTCAAAAAAAAAAAAGGAGTGGGGAAATCAAAGTGTTCAATGTGCTGGGATTGTCCTTTGCCTTTTGTTGTTCACGAATTCAAGGCCATGGTTGCTTCTCTGATAGATATGGGAAAATTCAACATTAGTGTACTTGTTTTGCTGATGCAAGTTCTGTAACCAAACTGCCTGCAGGAATCTGCTTTTTCAAGGAGCCTCTTACTTCTTGAGAGGATTGTTTAAATCCTCACACATAGCTGAGAAATGCTGCTGTCTCTATAATGAATCCTTTAGTCATGTCACTGCAGGTATGTTAGCTGAGACAGCTGATAGACAACACCTGTATGACATCATCAACTGGGGTGGGGCCACAACTGTAACAGCTTGGAAATTTCAAACCTGCAATGAGCAGAGCAGCAGCATTTTTATCATGTCACATTGGATTTTTGTGTGACATTTCTTCAAGGGTTCAAGAGGTGGACACAGGACCAGAGCTCTATGGTGCTAACTATTATTGTTTCTTTTGAATAGATCCCTGCTTGTGTTGCTGAAATTCTCATATGTACGTCGCTTTGGATAAAAGCATCTGCCAAAAGGTCAAACCTGGGTCAGGGCTCATAAAAGTTCCTGTTTTGCAATACAGTAATTTCCACCTCTCACCCGGATACAGTTGACAGTCATAGCTGACTCCTGTTCGTTTGCGGTTGAGACTGAACATGCAGGGATTGCCCATGTGAAGAAAAATGTTATGCACATACTGCCCTCTAGTGGCTACCAAAAGGAACGGCTTATTTACTGCACATACTGCCTAGCCTACATCAATTTATTATTTTTGATCATCTGTTATTAAACTGATATTGGTGATACATTACACATTTTAGATTAAAGTTTCATATTTTCCATTACTGGAATTTCAGTAACAGAGGGGAAATTGATACTGGTGAGCTCCCACGTGTTCACATATGAAATTACGACACAGAGTGCCTTGCCTCAAACTTTATTGCAGTAATGTGTCATACAAATCTCAAAGAATAATTTCATTTTTACACAACACATCATGTGTGTCATCGTATTTCTCAAACCAAATAGTAAATAACTTAACCCAAGTCTTTTGCAATGGCAAAATAACCAGATTACACGACAGAATGTAAAGAACTTGTAAAAATGACTTTACCTGAGACGTTTGTGCTCATTGGGTATAATTAATTGAGCCAACGGGCCACCAACAATGCTGCTTTCTTAGTATTTTTTTTTGTTCAAACCAAACTCATGTGCCATCTAACAAAATTTAATTGTCATGAAATTTCTAATCATATTTCCTCATTTATACACAAAGAAAATCCCGTCTGATTTGTTAGACTTTACACCTTGTTGATTTGAGGCACCACTAAAGCAAATTTTAACAACACCCTCTCAAAATGACAAATAATATCACAAAACTGTTTTGCATTTAATCCCAGGCTTGTAAATGTCAAGCATTACAACGAAACCCCACATCCCAAATTGTGTTATCTTTAAATCACAGGTTGCAGATCAGCATGGCCTCAGCACCGCCACACAGGTTCTTGATAAATACAAACTGTGACTCCTGGGAAAGCTGGGCCTTCTAGTTACACTTCTCAAGGTCATGAAAATCTCTAGTTGAACTGCAACTAGGTATACAGGCTCAGCTGACATCACATCTACAGCAGCTTTACGAAAATAACAGCGTCTAGAGCACGGTGTGAGGTAGACCATTCAAACATACACAGTACAACTTGTTACTGTGGTCTGCATGTAAACCACTGGGCGTCAGACATCATGTTATTTTAGAAGATCCCCACCTTTCAGTGCTTTGGGGGAAAAAAATACAATAGAAAAAAATAGAATAGTGCTTAATTGCTCCCTATACAACAACATTAACTGAACAGGGAAGCAACTTCTCACACAGCTATACACGTTTTACTCATACAATACATCTCTTGAAAGCTTTCCAATATATTTGTTATCCCACATGGAAACTTCTGTTAAATTATAGACATATCTGAAGATTAGTGTGGGTGAAATATGGATTAAGCTTCATTTCCAAATTGGTGGAGTAAGAAAAAAAAAATCACAGTGCACACCAATGGACATTCAAAGAGATGATCTGCATGTTTTGTCTGTACATTGAAGGAAAGACTGAGCTCTGAATTGTGAATGCAACACAAATTCTTCTGCACTGAAAAAAAAAGAAATAGGAGAAGCTTTAACACCTTTTTCAACAGGTACCATCTCTGTCGCGCACTCAAAAGGGTAACAGTGCAGTTAAACTACAGAGGAGACAAATAATTTGATATATTTTCACGTTACTGTATGCATTTCATTTTTTAACTTTTACCTCTGTGCCAGATTTAGGTATTTTTGTCAGTGGTTCCATAACGTTGATTGGGGAACAAGCCTGAGGGGTCTCTTCTTTGTAGGTTGGGCAGAGTGGGTAAGTGTTGGTAGAGCACCGTTCTGCCTCCTGAGAAGAGAACTTTACAATGTCAAAACTAAAGAATTCCCACAATGCACATTCTATGAATCCAGTTTGGTATATATACAAACAGACACAGCACTGGACCAGTAACCTAATACGTACCTGTTCTTGAGTTAACCAGGCCTCCATGACTGGGGTTTGGCGGTCCACTGTGATACAGAGATGCCAGGTCGCTGGGTGTGTAGGAGTGCAGAAAGTTCATCATGCTCCAATTTGGGTCCAAACTTCCTCCAATAGCTGGAGTCATAGTTTTGACAGCACCCATGGTGTCAGACACTGAGGGTGGCCCTTGCATTGGAGTGGTCACACTTCTCCCTGAAATAAACAGCCTGTTGGATCCTTCCCCTACTGCCACTCTAACACCAGGTTTCTCCCCAGTGTCAGCTTTCCTGCCTGTAGCCCCAGAGTATTTTACTTTCTTGCTGAAGGGCTCGCCTAAATCCATCTTGGGAAGGCTACTGAACCGGCTTGATAAAGGCAAAATGGAAGCATCTGAATGCCAACTCATCCTCGCTGGGTAACTTCCCTCATGTCCCACTTTGTCTGCTGTGTGTGATCTGTCCATTAAATACTTGTTGCCTGTGTGGGATTTCTTCATGAGCTCTGTATACTTAGGAGATTCCTGGGTGACATGTGAATCTGTGTTCAGCCTATATCGCTGGGTCTCCTGGGCAGGCTCATGTGGGGACAAGCGGACAGGGGACTGCTTTGGTGCTTGAGACTTGCTAGAGGAAAGGGTCTTTTCTACTGGTTTAGGAGGCTGAGGGCTAGGGGACTTCGTTCGACGAGGGTGGCTCCTGTAAATCATCGGAAGTGGGGTAACATCCTTCCCATCGAGGGCAGGAGGGCAGCCAGTGTAACGTTTTTGTTTCAAACTGCTTCCAAGGCTATTCTTTTTTGTGCTGTCTGACTTGTCTTTGTGAGTCAGCTTTTTGTGCATAATCAAAACCTCTGGGTATATGGTTTTATATGCACACAATGAGCAAGCAATTGGAGTTAATGTAGTTTTGGGTACTGCACTAGCAGGAATGGAGAGAGACACTTTTAAGGACAGATTTAATGGAGCCTCAGAGTTCTCCTCTTTTATATCCTTCCCTTCAATCTCCAGGCTAACAGCTACAGGGCATTTTATGAGCACATCATCAGTCTGAGGGTATTTATTAATTAATTTCTCATGCTCACCGTTCATTTGAACAAGTGGTTTGCTGAGCTTGTTACCTACGCTGTTAAGACTGTCCTCTGATGAGCTGCGGGTGTTTGATCTGCCTGCTGACACCCAGAGTTTGGATCTGCTTGGAGCAGGTTTTTCTGTGTCATTAACATGTTCTTCGTCATCAGGAGAAGGCACCGGTCTGTTTTGAATCTCCATGTAAGGTTTTCCCTTGTGACGCCGATCCAGGTGATATTTCAGTGAAGTCTTCTGAGCAGCAGCATAGTCACAGTGTGGGCACTTGAATGGCTTTTCACCTGGGGAAAAAAAATAAGCAAGTTCAAAAAATGACCAAAAGGTGACCAAAGAGCATATCTGTTCTCTGCATAATATGCGGAAAGTACCCGTGTGAGTCCTCAGATGAATTCTGAGGTAATAGCTTGATCGGAATGTTTTGCCACAATATGTGCATTCTTTGGATCTGACTTTTGATCGCTCAAAACCATCTTCACCTTGGGAAAAACAAACAGGAAATATGTTAATTGTTACCTGTGGGCTACAATTCAATACAAAAACATATTTCTTGAATCACAGTTCAGATGACAGAGGCATCGACTTACCTGAACCCAAGTTTTCTGTCAGCGTTGCTTCGTCGTAGGCCTCCTCAGAACCTTCCTCTGCATGGTCCAGTGGGCTCAGTCTCGACAACCTTCCATCGCCAGAAGGTGTTGGGCTCTCTTCGCCTCCTTTCTCTCGCTTGTGCACCCGAGAGTGGAGAACTAATTGGTGGTACGTCCTGAACATTCTCCCACAGACCTCGCATGTGGTTGGCCTTTCCTTGTCCTTGTGTATTTGAGACCTGTCCTCCGTTTCTGGAGTTTCTACTGTACTCTGCGGCTGAGACCGAAGCTCTCTTCTGGGGACCTCGGTCAAAGTCTTGTCCCCATGACAACCAGACCAAATACTGCTGAGCTCCTCTTTATCAGAACTGCAATCTTCATTGTCTGTGCTGGCTTCCTGGCCAATGTCTTTTGAATTATTGGGACCAACCGCAATCTTGCCCTTTGTAGCAAGTTGCCAGGCCTGATATGTGATGAAAGGATCGAGCTGAGGAATCCATTTGGATGACCTCTCTGGTTCTAAACTTCTTGTAGAAACAGGCATTAAATTAACGCTGTTAAGAAATTTGCCCTGATTTATAGTGGATTCAGCATCTTTGTTCTCCTTGTATTTATCTTTACCAGGTTCCACTTCTCGATTATGTACTTTACTGTGTTCTACTAAAGTGTCATGATCCGGGAAGAAAAACCCACAAACCATACACATTTTGTAAACAGTGTGTACAGCAGGCTCTGAAGCAGGGTCTTGGGCAATGCCATTAATTGTGACTGGCATTTCCAGGTCTTGCTGGGCCTTGTTCTTAGCACCAGGTTTGGTTACATGCATCTTCATGTGGTTCTTAAGGAACCATGGCTCTCTAAATCGTCTTCCGCACACGTTACAGCAGTAAGTGAAGTAGTCTTTGTGCTTCCTTAAGTGGGCCTCCAGCTCTCCAGCATCCTGTGATACCAGACCACAAACAAGACAACTGTAAACCTCCTCTTTTTCAGCAGGGGCACTATTCTGTTTGGGTCGGGGCCTCTCTCCCGGGATCCGAAATTCTGCCTCAACACGAAGCACCGCTGGCTCAAACAAAGTGGTGGGGTGTTGCGTTAACACATGGGGGCCTAGTTCCTCCTGATGAGCAAATGTCTTGTCACAGAACATACAAGATAGTGTTACATTTCCTCCTGATTGCAACACAGACTTTTCTGTGTATGTGGTATGAGGTGTCATGCTGGAGCCAGACCCTGGGATGCTTGCACTGTTATTAATGAGAATGTCTTGGCCAAGTCCATCTGGACTTTCCACAAATGGTAGCAAAGGGTGAGTCGGCATTGTCCCTTGAAGGGGGAGTAACAAAGCTTTTACACACTGTCCAGCTTCAGGCCAGTCTGTAAACAATGAGAGAAAAAGTTTTAGTGCTTCAATGTCAAATTACAAACAGTGTTTAAAACACACAGGCTTTAGTACACAGAGAAAGTCATGTCTTCTCTTATGCTGAAACAGGAAATGTATCATTTTAGCAATCAACGCAGACGACTTATTTCCTCTAAGTGAAAACCATTCATAAACCATACAAAAACATCAAAACTGGTTTCCATCTTCGTCACTACGCGTGAAGTCAACCAGGTATGCTTAAAACCAGGCTTATTAGTACAAATACTACATTGTGAAATTTGTAATAGACCAAAAAAAAACATTTGTCAATTTCCCCTTTGATGTCATGCGTAAACAGGTATATAAATATAACACTAAACGTAACCGTTCCTATTTATTGATTTCTGGACGTATAACTCTGACTACTGCCCCCCCCCCACTCCACTCCACCCACGCACGAACGCATGCATGCACGCACGCACGCACACACACACACATATTACGTCCATTGTAAGATTTCAATGTTATCATTTCCCCAAAGTCTGACCAACATTTGAGCAAACATTTCTTAGGTGCCAGGGATCTCAAAGCTTTTACTTTTGATCTCATGTTAATCTACAATCCTTGGCAATTCTACTGACTCATTTTATTTTCTGAACATAGTTATAGTGTGCGTGTGTATATTCGAAACATTAACTTTTTGGGGATTCATAATAATTCTTCTACGTGGAAATCCTCCGTGGTTTGAAAAGATTAAAATCATTCATTTTGTGATTTCTTCAAGAGAGGACCAGAGTAACTGGACCAACAAGTCCAACCAAAGACTGAAAGTAATGTTAAGCCTGTGTCAACAGCCAAACACGTACCAGTACACTACAAACTCTCATTATTTGAAAAAAAAAAAAAAATTGGATATCATTTTACATATTAGCTATGAGGTCATACAGTTCGTCAACGTGGGAAAACTCAACTGGTGACTGAACCAATTCAACCCAATAATGAGACGTATTTTGACTTAAAAAAAAAAAAAACCCATTTAAGATGGCTAGCAATAATAATGGTGCAAAAGCGTATTATTACGTTAATTCCGATGATCACGGTCTTTGTATAAAAAAAAGACGCACACACACACGCACATTGTGAGAGATGATGCATTTGGGGGTTAACGTTAGCCACCTTGTTATTCAAATGAAAACAAGCTATTACTGTTGAGCTACAAACATTCATTTATTCGTGAGGGGCGCAACGGTGAGTTCATTTAACAAAGTCAATTGAACTAAATGACTATTACCTTTTTATATGCGTATCATAAATACAGCAAACAATGCGGATCGATAACGCTCGAGTTCACGTTATTAACTTCTTGGGAACGCTCCACCTCGCAGTATTTCTTCAAGATTTGGCTAACACTTACCATCAACCGCACGACAAAAGCAGAGAGGCTGTGTGTTGAGGACAGCACATTAACTTCGCCTTGTGCACGAACGCTGTTGGGATTTGTTCTCTCGCTAAAAAAAAAAACTTACAAAGAAGTCCAGTATTGCTAACTTCGCCCAGACCTGATAACGTGAACTCGGCGTAAGGTCACTGCTACAGTAACATGAACGTTAGCCTAGCAAACTGTTGTTCTCTGTTGTCTCGACTTCGACCAAACTGTAGAAACTCACCAACAATACCTACCAATTGAGAATTTCCGGATTAATAACGACACCGGCAGCGACTGAGCGCCGCGGCTAAGAGGCAGCCTGTGACAATTTCTTCTTCACTTAACAGGCTCTGCTGGTGGACAGCTCACCTACACAATTGTTTCGGTGTGATTCATATTTGTTCTACTTGTGAGTCCTCCTCACTGTGCAGCTGTTGAATTCTGCCGCGCGCTCCCAAAGGGGAAGAAGATGGGGCGCGTGCACGACAACCCCCAAAAACCCATAGGGCGATCACGTGGCCATGAATAACTTAAAAGGATTAGTCCACATGATCGTAATATGCACGACTGATACACTCACCGCGTGATTGTAATTGTTTTGTCGTATACATCCGGATATTTCGCAGCCGATCCAAAACTTGCTACGCTTTGTTCCGACGTGAATCGAGAACATTAATCACATATCACTGTCACTGTGTTGTTTAAATGACCCATTTTTACCCTGTCGTCCATAAACCATACAGTTGGTTAAATCCACTGTATTATAAATGCTATGTCGTTCAGTCTATATCTTAAAGCTTTATTGGTCTAGAAGCCATTCTCTCATCGCAAACTGTGCTGTAAGAGCGACAGTTTACACTACACATCACTGTTGGGTGAGACATAACGCAGTGCATTTTTACCTTCCTTAAGAGAGGCTCTTCCTCGCGTTGACGTTAGGCATCAGCCACCATGTGAGGGTGGGGGAGGGGGCACGCCAACTTTTCACAGCTACATGAGGCTTTGCAGAAGCAGGTTGTGTAAAGAGAAATGTCCTTTTTTTTTTACCTATTTCACAGCACCCAAAACATGTGGAACGTGTATACTGTAATTGGACGTGTTTTAAAATAGATATGCTATATAGAGATGTGGATACTATACAGAATGTGGATTTAATATTTATAGAGATAGATTACAGTCATTAGGTATGAGCTGAAGTACAAAACTTGGTATGTTGTATAGACACAAAAGACACTGATGTTTCACATGATCACCTTTCCTCTAGTACCCATAGTTATTGTGAAAAGGCAGCCCCTCCCCCACAGCTGCAGTTATCCAAATTGGCTATTCATAAAGCCATATTCAATACATCAGTGAATAGGTTATATACCCCAGTGTGCATTCTCAATGTTGTATCTTTCCAAGTGGCAGAGAGAGAGAGAGAGAGAAAGAGAGAGA
Source organism: Brotula barbata (assembly GCA_900303265.1). Lineage (NCBI taxonomy): Eukaryota > Metazoa > Chordata > Actinopteri > Ophidiiformes > Ophidiidae > Brotula > Brotula barbata. The sequence goes on from OMNV01007252.1 coordinate 18,002, forward strand.
GGGGGGAATTCTATCCGTTCCCAGCTGTGTGACAGTGAACAAAGGCAATTGCCAAAACAGTCTCTTTCACAAAATTGTGTTATTTCCATTAACCCTCCTCCCTTTTACACAGGGCAACCACACTGTGTTGCCTAAACGCTAAACATGCACTTCAATTCTCTGAAAAACTTTTTATTGTTGTCACCCAACTGGTCTGACAATTGCAGTGTTCACTAAGTAATCACAACACAAGTAGATCTGCAGGTTTTACAAGCATACTCGATCAACATTCATCGCTGCAGTCACTTTAGAGATGGAAAAAGATAGACAATAAAAATCTGTCAAACCTGTAACAAATGTATCTTATGTATCTTCTGTTTGTGTTATCTACATACCAAGAGGTCACAGTTGTTTGTGTAAGCCTACCGTTCAGTGCAAATCACAATAACTTACATGTATTTCCTAAATTAAAACATTTTTGTACCCCCTGTGTTAGTGTGATTCTGTTTTTGGTATTCTTGCCTCACCCTGAGATCCTGTTACACAAACAAGTCTAGAATGTTAATCAAAAGCACCACATGTGACACATAGAGGCCTCCCGCTCATTTCCTATTGTTCTGTGGCCACAAAGGCTCAGTGAAAGGCTATCAATCTGAAGCAGCAGTATGATGTCTCAGAACGATGAAACTGTCCAGAGATGGACCGTAAAACGTCCTCTATCTGCTGCTGTTATGACTTTATTCAGATGATTAACTCCACACATGTTTCTTTAACTGCATGGCAATTTGATAATTGATTCTATAAAAGTAATTTTACTTAGGTTAATTAGTGTTAATCCTCATTAGGATTTTAATGACAGCAACAAGTGGGCAAACATTGTTGTTTACTTTTAATTGATTTAATTATCATTGTCCTATTGTTTACACTAATGTGAAGTCTGTTACAAAATGCCCTCCAAGCCATTAGTTTCATTGCTTCTATACAGGAAATTCACAGCGATAAACATGTATATATTAGATATTATACAGAATTATCTTTCAAAGATGAAATGGTGAAAGCAGACACTTGATAAGGATTGAAACAACAGATGGGGAAAAGCTGCGGTGGTGTGTTTTTGTCTTGATTTGTCAGAAGCAGCCTACTGCATTGTTCCATTCCAGATTCACAGCCTGTTTTCTTTCATAATCATGCCGTTGCCTCTGAAAGACATTGATAATATATAATCTCCTCTCTCACCCTCAGCCTGTATTGTTAATTCACCAAGTCCTGCTTGTTTGATCACCACAGAAATCAATTACCAAAACATATTTTTCAGAGGTCAGGACTTGAGAGTATTTGTTGTGTTGCTATCGCATTCCCATCTTCCTTCTGTACAAGTTTAAACAAATTTCTGATGGAAACTTTTCATCTGAAAACATTATTTGTTTCAGATGATCTATTCAGATTTTTATTATAATGATTTGTAATAATAATAATAAAAATGACTTAATGAACACCTAGTATGATAAATAATGGCAAATACGACGAAGAAACAACCTGTTTATAAAATAATCCGGTAATATTAAAAATCTTTCAAAATGATAAGGATTTATGCAATGATAACAAGTTTATTGACGAACTGATTGAAAACTGAATAATAAAATGCATGTATGGGAGGGTTAAGATCAAAGAACTCGTATTGCATAATGCTTCATTTCAATGGATTCTTATCAGCAAAATATGAACAGCGGTTGATTTGAATAGTCTTAGAATAACTTCGGTCATTAGGAGGTTTGACATTACCAAACCAGACACCCTTTGTCTCACTGGCAGGATGTAACATTCATCTGAAAGGACTGTTGAATTTCTAATAATCCATGACAAAACACCCCTCGGTCCCGCAACACTGAACCTCACTTAAGAGCATCTGCATCAGAATGCCTTCCCGTCATGCTCTCAGACAGATACACACACCCACACACACAGGCAGCCTTGTGTGACCCCCTTATTCACCCAGAGCTGCACTGACTGAGTTCTTCCTGCAGAGGCCACATCACCACCATTAACTCGCCATCAGGTGACCCAGGATACAGCGGCGACCGTGTCCTCCCACTGCGTACAGGAATCATTTCACCTCGGCGTTTTCCCAGCAGACTTGTTACTACTGAGCAGGTCTGTGATGCATATTACTGTTGACAGCAGGCCTCCTGTCAGGCCTCCCTGCTCCCCGGTCCCATTTTTTCTCCCCCTGTGAGCTCCGTGCATCGACACAGTCACTTGCATTGCCCTGGGCTGAACTGCAGCAACATGTCAGCAAAGCAGATCCTGCAAAGGCAGTGTGCAGTCTTTAAATTGTTGAGCCAATCCCATTTATACATTCCAATAAGATCATGTACAGCCATTTCACCAAACCCTGTGACACGACGTGTATGATTGATTTCTTATACTATGCGTGGTAAACTTCCTGTTCAGAATATTTGAGTACAAGCAGACACTGTTTCCATACAATAACCACACACAGTTGTCATCATCTTTTCTAACCTATAACTTCCTGTTTGAGAGCATGAAAACTATATAAAAAGTGCTGCTGATTTCAGGAGCAATACAAGTATAAAGTCAGATATCTCAGAAACTTTACACGTGCACAACGCAAATTTAAACTGTTCAACATTGTTACTTACTGTATTACATTTCGCTATTTCATTGCTGTCTGTCTCATGTGGGAAAAATGTCTTCCTTCACTGATACTGACAGACATTAATGTGGGCAAAATCCTCTGATTGCATCTTAATTTGAAACAGACCTCAGGGGAAAAGAAGGTACAATGGACCAAATGTTTTATACCACGCTTGCCTTTTTTCTGTCGATGCCATTGCAATTATTTTGATGCACGATTTAAAACGATCACACCTGTTATAGAGGGTAATGCAAGAAGAGTATGTGTCTCCCTGATAACAAAGGACCAGTGTGAGTTATGCCTCCAGGGGGCAAGACTCATCACTTAATGCTGGGTGAATGGTGGGTCTCAGACATCACTATCTAAAACACATCCTTCCAAAGATAGTGCACTATGCTATCAATCACACAAGTCAGACCATGCACGCAGAAAGGAGATTTAAGGTCTTCCTTTACATGAAGTGAGAAATTTTGTAGATCTCTTCCTTTTTTTATTTTGTGGGATTGTCTTGTGAACTCTGAAATGCAAAATAGGATTGTAATATTAGTTTCAAGCTATCATCTCTGTCTCTCTCTCTCTCTCTCTCTCTCTCTCTCTGTCTCTCTCTGTGTGTGTGTCTTAGTTACAGCTATAGATGACAGCCTGCTGTCTTTTTCCCCTTTTTATCCATGTCTGTCAGGTGACTGTCAACTGTCAGTCATCAGTTTAACAGAAACACAGATGAGTGGCTAACAGCACTGGTCCCTACACCAAAAATAGCAAAGTGTGACACTTGGTTGACTCTGCCTTTAAAAATTCACAGAAATGATATACACCCAAAATATCATTGCTACAGGGCGTTTTGCATGGATTTTTTTATTTTCTAGTCAGTGTGCAAACAATGCAGACGTCTCTGTGCATTTCCTCTCAGATAATAATAATGCCGGATGCCTTTTTTCTTTTCTAATCCATTCCTGTTCAGTCATGTCTCTTTGCGGTTATTGCAACGCCCACATATTCCCGAGGAATGATCTCAACACCATATAGAGCAGACAAATGTTGAAAATATTTATTGTCTTCCAGATAGCTGAATTTACTCCAACATACTTCTTGCAAACAAATGCATGTTAATTGCACATATGACAAAGTACAAATGACAGAGATACGTTTGTTAAGAGGCACGACATAAAGTTGTGCAATCAAACTGAAAATTACACGGCTGTGATTTGTGACACCTGCAAAATCCACGGTAAGGACAGAACGCCATTTTGCCAACCCAGCTGCAGTTATTATGTTGAATGAATGCAAACAATCAGTCCCCCACACATCAGTAAAGATTGTGATTTCCTTCAGAGAGGCCCAATGTACGGCTGGTGTGTTCTCTATATGTTTGAGTCTATACAACACATAAGTGCACTCAACATGCCCCAAGACAAATATTTGGTGCCATTAATTTCGATATCGTATTCCTCAAAACACTGTTTTCACTAACACTGCATATTAACCTCTGCATTGCGACAGCTGCATGATTTTTCATGGCATAAACTGAAAAATACAAAACCTCAATAATAGAACGTTCAGACAAATTAAGTACTGAAAAGCACAGCGTGGTACTTCTAATATTGTGTTAGCCCAGTATATGTTACATTACAGTTGCGGAGAAAAGTCATATTTATTATCTCTAGGAAAGGTTTCACACTCATATCGCTATACGTGTCAAGACATTTATATAACCAAAATATATGTATATCTCAACAACCTCACCTTCAAGTGGACCTCAGACTGTTTCAAATTACCATGCAGCCAACTGCCACCACACTCTTCCTCTTTCTCAGAATTGCTCACTTGCTTTTTATTCCTCCTTATCACTTTCCCTTCCATACTGTAACGACTAGAGAGCGACGACCAGAAAAAAAGGGGTTAAAGTAATTGGAGGATCAT
>OMNV01007252.1:24105-73045 GCA_900303265.1 Brotula barbata
AGAAAGAAAGAAAGAGAGAGAGGGGGGGGGGTAGGAATCCAAGATCGGAGCAGGCGAAAGGAGAAGCAGCAAAATCAGAGTAAGACGGGGACAGGCCCTGTAGGAATCAATTGAACCCCACTCTGTCATGCTGAAAAAAAGGAAAAGGAAAGGTAGAAGAGGAATGATCCAATCTCCATGGAACATTGAGATTGTCCTCGGATTTACCTCAGGTTCTGCCACCGGTTGTGGCACATCTTTTACAGTCTGCAGGACAGGAAAAATGATTATTTATCCATCAGTTCAAATGACGCAAACCATAGTACATGAAATGCAATAAATCACCGGCAGACTCATCTGTCATTACTGTGACTTGTAGAATATACAGTAATTGATGCAATGTGATGCAATATCACACCATACTGGAATGAGTGAGCAAGTAAATGATTGATTGAATGAATGAATCAGAAGTGGTTGGTTTTGTGAGACGATACTTGTCAAAGCGCTTGTGCTATTGTAAAAGATTTACTGAGAAATTTTGTGCTAAATAAAGATATCCCACTGAAGAGTAATTTTTAGTGCAGTCACCATGTCAGAGGGGCCTGTAGAGTGAAGAAAATTAAACAATCAATCTCTGAAACTCAAAGCATTTTCTGCTGATTTACCTGTTCTTCTACAAATGGCTGTGGCACGTCCTCTGCTGTCTCCAGAGGCACAGCATTAATTTCACTCTGAGCAAAGCAAATTCACCAGAACATATAAAAAGTTATGTAATGGAGAATATGGAGCGTATTCTATGACCGTGATACTGAGTGATGAGATGTAATCACAGAATCGGAAAACGAAACTCTCCCTGAAAAAGACAAAACCTCAAATTGAAGCCGTCCTTTACCTGTGCTTCTACAATTGGCTGTGGCACCTCTGCGGCTGTCTCCTGCAGAGTGAAACGATTTTTAATCTGAACAAATAAGATTGAACGATCCTAAAAATTCGATTACATCACCATTCAGTAAAAACTGCCCTGGTGAGAAATCTGTCAAAGTACTTTTGAGGTTTGAATTTGTTTTTCTTGCCATCACGTCAGAATACATGAACACAACATTTTCGCAATACCATTGAAAACACACTGTTAGTATTTACCTGTACATCCACAACAGGCTGTGGTGCATCCGGGGTTGTCTGCAGGAGAGTGAAGGAGTTCTGATTATGGGTGAAACGAACATGAATGTCCTCAAAGTTGTAAATATGCAAGTGAAGTGCAATTAAGTGAATGAGTTATCATGGCGAAGTATACAAAAACATAAATGAGGTTATTGTTAATGGTTATTAGTGGGATGTTGGGACTCGGAAATATTTACTATGTAAATGGACACTGGTAGAAACTACGGTGTCAGATTTAAAAAAAATGATGGTTCACTTGTTCACTGATGCCCTTTAACTCCACCACCTCCACCTCCATGTTATATAGGGACACGATGGAGGATATGTAGTTTAACCTATAGTAGTGCCACAAATTCACGTATGTTTCACGCTATATTATAGCCTATTACGTGACCTATATGTGCTGAAAACCTGTAGGAGTAACTATCACCAAAAACAGCAGTGATGAATGTCCACAGCCACCAAATCTTTTTTTGTGTGTGTTTTTTTTAGTCTACCTTTGTTCGGAAGAATTTGCTCAGTGTATCTTTAGCTGATTTCCCCTTTGCCTTTTCAGATTCCTTCGCAGCAGCTTTTGGCTCTTCTTTTGGTGAAGGTTTCACAGGTTTGGCAGATGGCTCCCCTTTGATTTCCATTTTGGGCAGCTCAGGGGGTGGAGGCGGTGGGATAGACATTCCTTTGGGTGCTGCAGGCGGATCAGATACTTGTGCAACCTGTTAAAGAGAATAAAACACAGGAAGCTGCACCAAGGATGCCGATACAGTAATATTATGATACACAATAACATTTTAGATGAGAAATGGTGAGTTAAAAACGAGGAAGTGTTCAATTTTATTCAGCATGTGAGTTTTCTTAATTTGTCAGAAATGCGAGATGGAATGTTAAAGAAGAATTTAGAAGTTATTAAATAGAGTAAAGATTTACCACTGGCAGATAAAATCCTGTTTCTTTTTATACTTTGTATGGTACTAAAAGTGAACACAACCATGTACAGATATGCTCACATACTGAAGTTTATAAAGTACATGGTGTAGTTTTAGATATTATAATAGGCAGTGTGCTCACAGTAATGGATGTCGCTGGTTGGGTCTCCTTCTGGGACTATTTGATAACAAACAAAGGAAACAGTTAGAGAGGTAATCGCAGCAAATAAAGAGCTAGTAAAAGCTGACACCTACCCCCTTTAGATATTTAGGTTTATAAATTTGCCTCATAGGAAAAACCTGCCACACTGTTTTGAAATCTGCTTTTTTTAAATCATAAGCAGAAGTTAATGCTAATTATAGCATCCTGGTGAACGTGGAAGATCCCAGAATTCACTGGTTCTATCGATAAGTTTACAAACATCTAAATTGGATTCAGCTAAAATTCTATCAATAAGTTACGGTGACTAGTTTGGGAGTGTTAAATAGTGATAAAAAATAATAATGGTAAGTGGTATAATTATAGCAATGGATGATAACAGAATTTGTAGGCCGGCTCAATAAAAGGAAGATTTTTAACATCAATATTTTCATCTACAGATGGAATTCATCAGTAAAAAAAAAAAAAGTAAAAAGTGAAAAAAATATTATAAAAAGTTAAAAATATACTTATATTACATACATTGATCAGATGGCAATGATAACATTAGAAATGTGTTTTGTATTTTATAGCAAACAGAGTGAGTTTGATTATGGAGGACTCGTAGGCCTGAAGGATCTGTTGGAAACACCAGACAGAAAACGGTGACTGTACAGACCGTGAAACAAACAGTAAAGTTTGGTTTTACGCATTGCTGAGAATGGAACTGATCTTCAAAATATCCAACGATGTTACAGGCCAACGGGTTTCATTTCAATCTATCAGTCGAAAGAGCAAATTTGCAACATATGCCAGGGAAAATGTACTTATAATACTGTGAAACTTTCCTACTATTGTTTTATTGTAATGTCTCACACTCAGCAATGAGTTCATGCTAAATTTCTCACGACATGAACATTACATAAACCTTTCTAGCATCAGTTTTCTGTAACAGCTGGATTAGTGGCACATATTCCCAGATATGTAATCTGATGCTGGGGGAATGTGTGTTCACCTGATCTGGTGTAGCATCAGGCGTAGCTGTGGCCTTTTTGGTTGTTTTAGTGGGAGTCACCTGCACGAAAAGGGAAGGAAAATGGAGTGTCTTCACGTAGAATTTACCACACAAAAGCTAGAGAGCAAAATAAAGTGCCTGACCTTTAAAGGTTAACTGAGTAAGCATTGTCGAGCATTATGTTACTGCAGGCAGCTGGCTGTGAAGCTGCAGTGTAACATGGATATGGTTGGAATGGAACAGGATTAGAAAAATGATTATTTTGATAAATCAGAAGCCTTTCATCAATGCAGACACAGGGCCTTTCTGATGAGCTAACTGAGGCTCACTGAGGTCCCGGACAGAGCACGTACAGTACACGCACTGTCATTGTGGCTGCTATTGTACTCTGGAGATGGCGTAGGCCTGCCCTCGCTCTATCTTCACAAATCTTAACTTCCAATTGCACAGGCCTCCCTTGTGAGCTCACACTATGGAACAATAGGCCATTACATTCCCGCATGTTCAAAGACTTGATTAGCATGGGGCCAAGCAATGGTAACTCTTTAAAAAGGGATGAGCCCATAGGACAGCATGATGAAGAGGAAAACACAAAAGCTGCTTGTTGCTCGTTTGCCATCAGGACCTGTCACCACAGCAGATTTTTGATGGAAACCATAACTGATACCATGAATCTCCCTCCACACACACATTCACATGAAATGAGACAAACGAGAAACAGGCCAATCAAATTAAACACAGCATCGTAAAATATCATTTATTATAATCCATCAGGGTAATAAGGCCGCAGATGGTGGGATAAGTCAATCTTTAGCAGTTTATGGTGTGAGCAACTGTTCGACCTCACTTATATTAAAGATTAATTGAATTTAACTACATTTGATTCTAGCACTTTCAACAATTCTAATGGCAGTGAAATCATACATTTTAAGTTCACATTAACCACAGTTAGACATAATTTGCTTAAAATATGACACTTACTAATGTTTTGAAGAAGTTCATAACTGGACTCTCTTCTATGTTGCTCTCCTCTTGGCTTTCCTCAACTTCCACACCGTTTTCCTTCACAGTTTCAGGAACTTCTTCTTTCTCTCCAGGACCAGGGGCTACCGTCACACTTTCTGGCTCCGTTAAGGATTCTGTCTCTTGTTTTATGTTAGATGGCTCCTATACACCACCACCACCACAAAGAATTAGCCTTTGAGAATATATTAGTACAGTGCAGCTGATATGCGAGCCCGGGGAGACTTAATCGCAGCATTGAGATGGGAGCACAATTCCAACCATGCCTCTGCCTACTCGGGGCATTGGCAACAATCACTCTTTTATTAACGTGTGTGTCCCACCCCCTGCTCATTGATATTCAACAATGTCTGAGAAATGTCAGAAAATCAAATACCTTGTCTGTATGGTGATGCGTATGTGGTAAATAACGAAATGTTTAAATCATCCTCAGATTTTTTTTTTTTAATGAATCCATTCATATTTATGTTCATTGCATCAACAGCAACTGATTGTCCTGGTAAAAAGGATTCAACTTGGAAATTCCCCTTTACACGGCCTTATAATTTAACATAAAGTTTGTCACTGATAATACAAATGGAAATGATCACATTATATATACATACACCATATCAAATTGCTATGAAAAAACATAAACATTTACATTTTCAACTCCTTCAGTGCAGTATTGTCATTTGTCATTAAATTGGAAAAGCTATGAGACATGTATACACAGCACGAATAAAAGAAACAGAATCCAAAATAGGATTTTTCTTGCAATTCCTCCCATTCCATCATCTTTTTGACAGCTTACTGCTGTACATCCTCGGTTGCCACTTGTATATTAATAGTAATAGAGAATCCATCTGAAGATATGTCCACAGCGCCAAGTTGAAATGCTGAGTCTTCAACGAGTGACGCACACGTTGTCTGCAACGCGAGGAGTAAAGCTCTCATCTGGTTTATAGCTGTGACTTCAGTGGTGTATGTATTTTGTGAGTCCAACACAGAGTCGTTTATTATAACAAATGAGTCGTTCGTGTCCATCTCATCTGTGTCTCTGTCTGAGGTGATGTCCGATTCAACCTCCTCTGACGTCTCTAGGTTGCATGTGGCATCGGGAACATCGTCTGTAATGCATATTTCTTCTGCGATGGTCTGCAACACCCTTTCAAACAGAAACTCCCCAAACAGACAGTTGAAACTCTCATCCACAGGCTCAGTCTGAATGGTACGAATGGATTCTTGAATGATCCCTGACTCTTTTGGCACACCTTCCTGTGCCTCCCCCATTTTGTCTTCAAACGCAACTGTCTCAATGACAGTCTCCTCAGTCGTAGGTTCATCGCTCTCTTCTTTAGGAGGTCTGATGTTGTCTTCCACAGCCTCATCTTGAGTCACAATGGATCCTCGAATTCCCTCCTGCTCCACAGCATCCTTTGTAATGGTAACAGTTTCAGCACAGCACGCGACTGCTATTTCCGAAGGCGTTTCATCTTCAACTTCCTCAGCTGGCTCTGGTGATGAGGTAGTGTCATCCTTAACTGGCTCCGGTGATGAGGTAGTGTCATCCTTAACTGGCTCTGGTGATGAGGTAGTGTCAACCTTAACTGGCTCCGGTGATGAGGTAGTGTCATCCTTAACTGGCTCTGGTGATGAGGTAGTGTCATCCTTAACTGGCTCTGGTGATGAGGTAGTGTCATCCTCAACTGGGTCCAGTGATGAGGTAGTGTCATCCTTAACTGGCTCCGGTGATGAGGTAGTGTCATCCTCAAATGGCTCCGGTGATGAGGTAGTGTCATCCTCAACTGGCTCCGGTGATGAGGTAGTGTCATCCTTAACTGGCTCCGGTGATGAGGTAGTGTCATCCTTAACTGGCTCCAGTGATGAGTTAGTGTCATCCTCCACAGCAGCCGAAGCATCGTCAGAGGCATCTGCTGTCATCGCTTCATCTTCCTTTTGGTCTGTGATAACCTGTACCAATTCTGGTGCTGGATCAGGTACCGGGTCTTCAGAAATAGGAAGACTTACATCAGTAGCTTCCGTAGTTTCCAATACATCCAATACATCCACTACTGTGACAGTTGGAATGATTATCTCTTGATCCAACCCATCCAGCAGCACCTTAGTGGGACGAGCAATCTCCTGCTCTTCTGTAAGTGAAATGTTGGACTCAGGTTCCTCTGTGGTTTCCATCTCTGGCTCATCTTCTGGCCCATCTTCAGATCCACTGCTTATGTTTTCAATTACTATTTCAAGTTCCTCTGAAATGGCCTCATCAACTAATTCTACAATGTTCCCCGACACTAGCTCTTCACTTTCATCTTCTTGAATGTCCACTTCCTCTGTCTCTTTATCGGTGATGACACTTTGTGCCGCCGGTTCTTCAGAACTATCATCTTCTACGGCTTCCTCTAAAAGATCTCCTTCAGCAGATGATTCCATGATAGAGGAATACTCATCACCAGTGCAATCTAGTGCTGCTTCAAAATCGATTGTTAGCGTTTGTATAGCGTCTTCTAATGTCATCTCTTCAGAAACTGTCTCATCTATGCATGCTGCCATTCCCTCTTCTACAGGAACATCCAGGGTATGCTCAGTTTCTCCAGAGAGGGGTATAAAAACTGTAGCAGTAATTATCTCGGTTACATTCTGTTGGCGGTCAGTTTTAGCATGGGCCACCTGGGCATGGCTGAAACTGGGCTCAATGTCTTTACTAAGACTGTCAATCGCTGCCTCAAGCATCAGCTCAGCATTTGGTTTTGGTTCGTCATAAATGGCGGGGCCTTCATGGACCAGGGCTTCCTCTCGTGAGTCAGCACAGTCATCGGATGGCTCATCTACGGCTACGGGGCTGGTGCACTCCTGTTCGTCTCTTTCTGGTACTCCAGTAATTTGTATGGACTCCTCAATACATTCTATGTCATTAGGGATTGAAAGTACTTCTGCAGATGTTTCTTGGTTGGTAGGCAGAGGGTTGGGCTCCTCGTGAACAACCTCAGACGTAGTTTCCATGACCACGGTGATCGGTTGTTCATCAGGGGAGCAAATGCTATTTCCCACATCATCCCCAGGAGAGGCAGCATCAGGCACGGGTTCGGTTTCAGTCAGTACTATCTCTATCGGCACTTCTACGGTGACTTCACTCTGTTCCAATGTATTGACAGCTATGGTGAAATCTGTCACCACATCGATGTTTGTCAGTTCTTCAGACAGGCAGGGGAAGTCTGCATGTACCGTTTCCACAACCTCATTTTCTTCTGTAGCCATCTCTTCTTCTACTGGGTTTGGTTCTGAGTCAGTCAGCGTTTCTGGATCATCATTCTCATCCATGATCTCTTCCACGATTTCAGTGTGACTGACTTCAGGATCTTCTGCGATTTCCACTCGCTCTGCTCTGTATACCACATTCTCACACGCCTCATTGCTCTTCACTGCGATCACTTCCTCAGCCAAGCTCATGATCTTGGCTGTCTTGTCGTTCGTGGGATCCTCATTCACGATCTCCTCAGCGGCTTCTTCAGCAGTGATCACAACATTGTCGTCCCATGAATTTGCTTCAGTTGCTGCTTCCACGAGGATGTTCTCCATCACTAAAATCTGTGGGATGTCCAAAGTAGTGCTTATAGCATTACCATCCACGTCGGTCTGCGTTGAAATATCTGCTTCGATTTTTTTGTCTGTCTGTGTTGCTTTCTGATGCAGGATTTCATACACTTCTGGTTGCTTGCTGATTTCCAACGGGGAATCTTCTTTCTTTGAGTGTGACTCCTTTATTAGGAAAATCAACATTCGTGTGAACATAAAGCACAATTTGAATTTTTGTTCCTGGGATACAAATGTGCTCGATAACACTGGAATCTGATCAAAATGATTCACGATTGTCCCTATTATTCATTTCAGTTTCCGGCATTTAAGTTTTGTTAGTGGTCAAAGAGTGAAATGGGAAAAGGGACATGGTAAAAAAAAAGTCAAAAATAATGAAATTAGAAGTACTTACCAGCTGTGAGTCAGCAGCAGGAGGACTTCCATCCACTTGATCTTCTTTTTCTTTAACTTTCTTCGGAGATTCTGTCTTTTTGAACATTTTGCCAAAAAGTTTAACTTTTTTGGGCTTTTTTTCCTCAATCACTTCTTTCAAAGGGTCAACCACTTCTGCCAGAGCATCAATCACTTCTGTCTGAGGGTTAATCACTTCTTTCTGATCTTTGGTGCTTTCGACTTCAGAAACAACTAAAATGTCATCATACTGGGTGTCTGATTCAAGCATAAACTCTTTGGCAGGGACTCCATTTTGCTGAAGTGCGGCATCACAAGTAGCTGCAAAAAAAGACAGAATCTTCATCAGTCTAAGCCCCATTTATCGACTAAAAAATACATTTACTCATGTGTTGTGCTAGTATCTTCAGTTTGAAGGTTTATTGTCAATCAATTAGCATTCTAATCATGACAGGAGCCTTTATTTTTAACTGGAAGTAAACATTACTGCGGTTTGTTTACTTATTGAAATTGAATTTTGATAATATCACCTTACCTTACCTTTGCAACAACTCATTTATAAGTTCACAATGTTGTGTGAGGCAGTGAAATTATTTTATACAATTTCATCGGACATTTTACTGTGTAATTTTCGATTTTTATAACATAGAAACAGAGACGTGTGTAGTGGTGTATTGACTCATGGAGGGATGATGCACTATCTGCTGTACCAGAGAATATCAAGCACTCTCAAATTTAAGTGAGCCGTACCATCTACTTGCTACTTGTGAAAGCTCCATGAAGTAAACAAGGGCTAGTCTGCGAGACAAGCCCAAGGTCAATATTATCGCTTGGACAAACTGAGGTGCCATTAGGAATCCTAAAGCATTATTTTTATAGCAGTGGCACAGCACACGAGGACAGCTCAAATAACTGCACCTTATTCATGTCTGATGTCGGCTACGCCTATAGTTTACATTAGAACACTGAAGACAGCACCGAGTTTGTCTGTTTGCAGAGCTTAATCACAGTCAACCTCACACTAATCCCACATGGACATGGAAACAACAGCTCATCACATCTGTCAAATAACAAAATGACAAATTAAAAGATAAAAGGCTCTTTTCTACTGCCAAAGTATCAAAAAGTGATGATTGTTTGGTACAACAGAAACTTTAGGTTAGTCGATCAGCCCGGTCTTCTCTCTAGTTACGGTTAAAGTTTTGAGATGTTCAACATGCGGGATTTATATCTCAGAATTACATTTATCATTTTTTTTGCTTGGCCATTTGGTTACCACATGAGGTAAACTATATTCTTTACATTTTAATGTTCTTCAATTTCTTTTACCTAACTGAATCATCCCAATCGTCACATTGTTGAAGAGGTTCAGAGAGAAAAAAACACTGGGTGGCAATGTGACTTTAAATCCAAATCCTTCCCTCTATCTTCCATTAAGTAAACATAAGGAGAGTTGAGCCTGACAGGTAGGTTAATTTTACTACATTTTTCAAAAGTTATTGTTTTTGACGTAAAATAGTTTAGCTTTTGGCTCAGCACACAGTTTGAAATGTGTATTGATTACGTGCTTAAATCAGCTCAATACTCCCACAATTTTTATGATTTAACAAAGAAAATACACCTAGTAACTCACTAAACTACAGAATATATGTGAATCTTAATAATAGCCACAATCCAAATTAAATAATTATCAAAATAAACAAAACATAAACATATGAATGAAGGTACTCACCATCAGCCTCTACACCATTGGGTGTGATGTTTACCGCACCACTGTTCACAGCTCCATTTCCATGCTTCTCAGGAACATTCCCATCCTATTGCAAAAATGAATAAATACAACGTTAAAAACATAAATATTAGTCTATATTTCCAGAGTTGTGCATGGTAGCGAAGCGGCGTGTTGTTTAATTTGTGTCATTTTACCTTGGTTAGCTCGAGGCTTTTGGAGTTCTCGTTTCCCATGTTTGTCCCAGGCGAGACCTACAGACACCAGCTGCACAGCAACAATTCAACACAAACAAGTTGAACAGAAGCAAACAGTGATTTTTGGTGAAGCTCTATGTTTGCGTTGAAAACAAAGACATACAGAAAATAAATCTCCCGTCGCCCTCATCTCTCTCTTATTCTGTCATTACTTTTGCCACGCATTTTTCCCATATCTTACCTTCTGTCACTCACGCAAGTATGATAGGTTAAGTCCTCCTCAAGAAAAAAAAGGGTAAAGTGCAGCCTTGCTGTCGGAGAGATGAATTTGTTCTTATACCTGCTCAAACATGTGCTTATGCTGTCGCTGGCTCCTTTGTGTGTGTTTTATATTGGGTGGGACTAATGTGAGTAATCATTTAGATTTCTTCTTCAGATCAACCTGACAACCAGAGTAACCATACTGTTTATTAAAAGCACTTGTGATTCACTCATGTTAATCTCTCAATGACTTGTGTGAAACTACCCCCACAAGACCATGATGATCTTATAGCCTAATCAGGCACAGTTTTGTTGATGAATGTGAGTGAGAACAAACAGGATGTGTATCAAGGATATTGGTCTGGCACCCGTCCAAACTGCTAAAAGATGCTGTGGTTCCACTGGCTATAGTTTCACATCTATGTGGTTGGTTTAAATTAAAAAAATAAGTTAAGATTGTGAACCACTTTATGGTCCAGATTGTGGGTTTGTTAATCAGAAAGCAGCTGAAAACATTATGTTAACCAGCATGTGTCAAAAACAATCTGTATATCCGTCCTATTATGCCATGAAATATCTTGTTTGCAAAAACCAAGTATCTGCCTTATCCTCACCGTTAAGCAAGAAAAAGAGCGCTATGATTAAATCAGCATCTGCATTGAAAGACTTCTATATCATCACGATGAGATGTATTTGATCTTCATCGGATGGCCCATCAACCTGTCAATACAGAGGAAAGATCAAAGCCAAACTGATTGTATAGAGCACACACTAGTTTCTTTGCATTGTTCGTGCTTTACACTTGTGTTATTTTTTTGTTGCTCTTGTGACACTATGTAACAAAAATCATAATGAAGTGATTTATTGATCAATCGTGACTGCATTGGTCGTTATTCTAAAGCATTTATCCATTTATATTTCTTATTATTGTACTTTATATATTTGAACTGTCAGTCAGACAAAATAAACAATATTATGACATCATCATATTGATTCATGATTCATCCATCATATGACAGAGTACAGTATGTGTGTTACAGTGTGTTTCCTTTACTTGGAACGTAGATTATTAATTAAAAAGATGTCTGATCTGTCATTTAAAATTACCCAGAAGCTGACAAATCCACACAATTTGCTTAACAAAAACACTTGCACAACATTCTCTTTATTATGAAACTAAGAATCTAAAACCACTTTATGTAGATCGGCCTAATCATATGCTATATGACCAAATGACTAAAGTTAAAAATTTGCAGTATTTCTTGCATGTATTAAGGAAACGCTTGGAATCCTTGAAAACAATGTCCCATTGTGGCTTATGGCCTGCACATTGAGGTGGGAGTTGGATTCCCCTGGTTGGATTGTGTCAGAGTTCATGCAAGGAGGCAATGGAGATACCAAACACAGCTGGGAGACCTCAAGTGTTAGAATAACTAGGAACAATCTACCAATTGTATTAATGGGAATTTTTACAACTATAATTTAAGTCATTTAAATGAGTCAATTGTGTTTGCAATGTGAGCTAATTTAAATGTGAATTTGAAGAAATGTTGTGGTTATCAGGACTAAACAGCATCCCTTCTCTTTGGTACTGTCCATTTGAAGCTTAACTGTATCTCAGACTGTGTTGTACTTCACTTATATCCTCTGCAGGCATTCAAAATCTCAATAATAACTCTTCAACTTTATGGATGCATTCAGTAAATATTTGATCTTGGGTGCAGTTCTGTTTGCTCTAGAAATATTTACAGAGGAGAAAGTTCCGGTTGAACATGATATGGAGCTTTTCTAAGACAGTGTGAACATTTTAATGAAGTATGGTGCACAGAATTGATTGAAATAATTTATTGATCAGTCCAATTCATGTATTCCACTTGTTTATTACATCCACTGTGTTATTTTTATGTTATTAGGTTTTCACCTGTATCTAATAGTTTGTTTCATCAGCAGTATTACTAAAAAAAAAAGGCTTTGAACCAATTTTGTACAAAACTTGGTGGAAGGGTGTGGCATGGTACAGGGAGGAACACGTTAAAGTTTGCTTTTCATCGTAAACCAAGGTGAAATCTACAAAAAAAAAAATTCTACTGTAAATTGAAAATGATTGAGTCTTGGCTTAGACTGTCAATAATGACAATGTGGTCTCGATTAATTAGAAAGACTACTGTATCTTATAGAAATAAAAGATTTAAGTAATTTTCTGTGCAGCAGTGGGGTGTTTTAACTGTAGTAGTCAGGAATATAAGCAGTCTGCAGTTTACGGGAGGATGTTTTGGGGACAGCATGGCTTAGGAGGTATGGTGGTCGCTTAGTAATTGAAGGGTTGCCGATTTGATCCCCTGCTCCATGTTGAAGGTCCCTGAGCAAGACCCTAACCCCAAAATGCTCCCGGCAATCAAGTGGGCCTTGTATGGTTACCTCGGGTGTTGGTGTGTGAATGTCTCTGCTATAAAAAATACAGTCCATTTTCACATAGCAGGAGATCCTAGATAAGATGCTTTGCTTGCGTTGGATTGTTCATGACACCTGACACCAAAAGTTATAAAGATGTCATATTTCATTGTAGGCAATAACATTTATCTTGTTAGGCCAACTGACACAATTGTGTTTTCATGGGATGGGCAGAGCTAACATGCAGTACAATCAAACATGTTGTAAGAGAGTTATTTTTGCTGCAAACTTGGCTTAGGATTGCCTGTTACAACACTAATATTTTAACTTGATTTGTGTTTGTTTTTTTGTCTTGTCAGGTTTGTCAATGGATTAATACATATTCTTTCCGCTAGGGGGCAGTAATGTCCAACTCATCGTCTTGGATCTCATTGTATTTGTGAAGTCGAACAAGCCAACATGGCGGCCACAATGAAGGGACCTGTAGTAAGTGAAATGATTCAGATAATTATTCTGTAACTGCAGCGTTTCGTTGCTCTTTGATGAGCACGTTTCCATTTAAAAAGACGACATATTTAGAAAAAGATACATTTATCGCTTCCTGTCTTATTTTACATGATAGCCACACCCTCGTGCATGTATACAGCAGTAGCTAAGCGTAGCATGTTAGCTAACGTGGTATTTTTAGGTTACAACGGAGATTTGTTTAACTTTTATGGCCAAAAACATCAGAGTTGTAACGTTTACGGTGGTGACAGGACACCGATAGTTGTCAGTACAATGGCAACCGTGCTAAATAGCAGTTACATGTAAAAAATGAACAGATTTAGTGTGTTTGGGTCAGGTTTAACATTCGCTACCGTTAGATAGATTGTATGTAGTTCCAATACTGCAGACTGGCAGTGACAGATTGTGATGCACACTGAGTACTGATAATTCACAGTTACAGCAAAGGTTTATGAAAGAAAGGTTAACGTTTTGCTTCTACATTCGCAGGCAGTTGAAGATGTGAATGTGACATTTGAGGATCAGCAGAAGATCAATAAATTTGCCAGGAATACGAATCGGCTGACGGAGCTGAAAGACGAAATAGAGGCAAAGAAAGTAGGTTGCATTACCGTTTAATGTGTGTTTGTGCTCTGTGAACGTGACAGTCAAGGTTGTGGAGGACAGAAGCCGTAGACCCTTTTCCTGGTGGATATTTTCACTTGTCTGTGTGGGTCTAGCTAATAACTGAAGTATATGTTGCATTTCATTCAGCTGTGTCATGACCAGGCACCAAGTGTTGTACAGGATGCCTCACTGGCACAACGAATGGAGCACAGCCTTCATTCATTCAGCCCTTTATATGAGAATTGTAGTAGTAGTCATCAAAAAGTTTAGGAATTAAAGACAAGATATACGTAACAGAAATAAAAAGTCAATCTTATAATACTAAAACAATCCAAAGACAGTTGTCTTTTGAGGCTTAAAATCTGTCACTGGAAATATTTACATCTTGTGCAAATTAATCTTCTCAGAGAAACAAGTTGCTTTTCCTGCAATGATAAATCCCACTGTCAGCTTTGTCAAGTTGATAAAAGTCATGTGATGGTTTAAAATTTACATGAGGCCTAGTGGTGCTGATGTACTATTGATGTTGACTTGAATGTTTTATTAATTTCCATTTCCTTCAAGGAGAGTGACGCAATATTATTAACACTTGTCAGAATACGACCGTCTAGCAGAACACCAACATAACTTCATCCTCAAAAATGACCACAGAGTTGAATCAACAACCAGCATCAAACCAATTTGAACATCAAAAGCTTCACAAAAGTAGTTGCTGTATTGCATTAGATTATAGAGGTACCTTGTAAACTAGAATGTTGCTAATTATTTCTAATGAAGACAATAATGTTTTGTTTATATCGCATGCAGAAATCCCTGCAGAATTTACAGGATGCCAGCGATGACCTCATGTTGTTCGATGATGACACGCTATTGGTCCCCTATCAGATTGGTGATGTTTTTATCAGCCACACACAGGAAGAAACACAAGAGATGCTAGAGGCTGCGAAGGTGGGTATAGTGCTTTGTTATACTGAAACTGTAAATTAAATCTGCAACGTTATTAATTGCTCAGAACCTGTAATGATGCAGTGTTTTCTCATTTTTCACGTAAAGATTGTGTTTGCGTCACATGCTCGTCTTCAAATGGGTTCCGCTGAGACTCCCCTTATCTATAAGAAAGATTTCAAATGTTCACTGAGATTTGAATATGGACAACAAAATAAAAAGGTAGAAAAGTTGAATTTGGAATTGGCAAACAACTTGTGTTATTGTCAGTATGATTCTATGGAGAGATGATTATAAAACAATAGTAAGATTAATTGTTGGAAATAAATCCAACAGATAAAACCCCTTGATGAATACACTTTTTACGTTTTCGTCATCATTTTTAATTCATAGTTAGATAGTGAGCATAAAATTTTAATTTATATTTACAGTTTGTATTACAAATGAAGCACAAACTAAGGACTCGCTCTCATTGTTTAGTAATTCATTATGTTGTGACAAGATTGTCAATCAATTTGTATGCATTTACATGATAAGTGCAACAAATTTATCCTTAAACCCCACAGTTTATTGTTTAGCCCAATACCCAGACATTAAAATGTACAACATTGCCCTGTCTCATTATCACAGCATATTTACTCAAGGAAGTTGAGCGTTACATTAATCCAATCTACAAGATTAAGATATGACAAATGAACAGGCATCAAGACAAGGCAGTGATAGCAGACTGAGGCTCCGGCCTAGTCAGTAGGCACTTTCAACCAGGTGGCAGCTGGTAATGAACCATTGTAGAGGAAGATAAGAGAAGATAAGCTCCCGTCTTCCAATTCAAGGATGACCTTGTTTGTTCTTGGATTGTTTCCTTGAAAACACACAGTGTGCTGGCTTGTTTACATACACTGAATGATGAACAGACAAAGTAGAAATTAGTTTCAAACAGTAAGTAGTTGAATCTACTGGTGATTCTTCAGTGGACTTTTTGCCTTTCGTCCTAAATTCTCTTCTTTCTGACATAATTTCTTACCGTGTACAAAGATCAACAAATATGCAATCTAGCCCGCTACACGAACAGAGTCAATGGGAGTCTGCTGCTCACATTGTGTAAGTGTCGTACGAGGCGAGTCCTCCCATTAAGGGAAATACTCACGCAGATAGAGTACTCTGATTAAGACATTTTCTTGGTTTAATAAATCAAGAAACAATTACATAATGTAGGTCTTTTACTTGATGTTAGCATAGTTTTTCAGTCGCAGTATGTTTGAGGGAAAAAAACCCCAATGTAGTGTCTTAATCGCAGCTTAATTGAAGTTGTGCATGCAAACACATCTTTTTAGATATAATTATTCTGTTTCTTTTATTAAAACTGGCTTATGCAGATGTCTTGAGTCATGTAATCAGAGTTTCCTGTCCATATTTTTGAATCAACAGGAAGCACTAGAGCAGGAGGTCAAAGTTCTTGAGGCACGAGTTTCAGACATACAGCAGCTGTTGGGTGATCTAAAGGTGCAGCTTTATGCCAAGTTTGGCAACAACATCAATCTGGAGGCAGAAGAAAGCTGAGTGGTGAAATGGACAATGACAGCTGCCCTAAGATGGACTTTGATGCAGCTTGAATATGAGATCCACGGGACACATCACAAAGGAAAATATCAAGTAGGATTTGGCACGAACATCTTACATCTGTAGCACCTGTCTTATGCTGACGTTGATGTTTGTTTACACAGATGAATTATTTTAGATTTGGCAGATCCAGAAGATCAACACAGTTTCAAGGTGTGGAAAATTAATAAATGAACATCATTTCTGAACAAATTTAATTAGTCCCTCATTTAATTCACACATTGTTACATAGGGATAAACTGACAAAATGGCAAACCATCTGTGTATTCTGATAAATAAATCTACTATTCTAAATCAGTACACAAGAATCAATTTCATGTGTCTGGCTACCACAAAAGCAACACAAAGGACGACATGCTGTGATAATGCAATGTTCATGATAGAAAAGTGAACAATGTCAGTTATTCACCCGGCGTGTCCTTTTTCAGCACTCAGTTGTGCCGCATCTTCCCCTCAGAGTTTATTCCTTTAAGACTTTTGTCACGTCACATTCGCCAGTTCTTTAAGTATTTTAATGTGGCAATTTACACCTATTTCAAGTGGCAAATATTGTTCAATATTTTGTTCAATAAAACATGTTAAATGGATGGACATACATTATCTAATTAAAAAAGGTACCAGGGAGAGTGTGTATCCATGGATCAAAATCATTGAATATCTTAATTTGTCTGAGGTTAGCCATAAAATTTGGTATCACATTTTTATCGTTATTGATAAAAAACTAATTTAATACTGATTAGTCAGTTATGCACTGACGACTGCAATAAAATCAAAGAAATTCATAAAAGAGTGGAACATGAATGTTCTTCCTAGTCAATAACATTTCACTACTTCACTATTTTTCACATTGTGTAGCCTTCGTAAAATGTGATTATACCAAAGTTCATTATGAAACCCAAGCCACTGTCAGGAATTAACAGAAATTCAAGGTAAACCTTTTAGAGATAGTAAAATGTATACTTGACCTTGTCAATCTTGATGTCTCACCAGGTGAGATGGAAACTAATCCAAACAGCTCACACTATCGAGCACAGCTTTTTGACTGTGTTGGGTAGTCTTGCCAATCTTAATTTTTGGTCATGTCTCTCTTTGAAAATCCTAGCAGACTGAAACAACTCTCAAGTCTGATGTAGACTGAAGGAACTAAACACAAGGCCAAAATCACTATCAGCATGGTTTGAGGTAAATGGGTTTTGAGTTTCAAGTCAACAGCCAAACGACAGGCTTCTCAAATATCAGAATGAATGAAAATCCCAATGCAGTCAGAGTGACGAATGTAAATAATCAAAAAGGAAATGATGGCTTGAATAAACTGACGAATAGCAACAAATATATTATTACCTCATCATCTCTGCCAGGGTCAAAGCCCATATTTTTTAGTTCTTTTCATTACCTGACAGCTTGGTCAGGAATCATGAGTCGTTTACTGCTAGTAGTACACGTACCACAGCTTGAGAAGCTCTGTTCTAATGCGTAAAGCGACATAGACCAATTATCATAAAACCCTCAAAGTGTCATTCCCAAGCCAAACCAATTAATGGTGCAGTATAACATTTGTAGGTAGATCAACAACTTTAATGATGAACTTTTGATTTAAAGCAGGATTTAAACGCTGAATTAAGAAGGTTTGTTTCTAAACAAGTCAATCCATGAATCAAAATAAAGCCTGGGAGAACTTTTAAGTATTTTTACAATCAAAATGCTAATCTGTCATCTATTTCTAGGATAATTCTCTATACGGTACACACTGAATGGTTGCTGGCTCCCACAAATATCAACAATGCACAAACCTCATTAAATCGTGCCCTCAAGTGTGGGCTGCTTGAGCTAATAAAATATCCAAAAAATAAACAGAGCTTGAAGTTACGGCGGGTACCTCTGGAGGATCAAGATCTCAATTAACAAGTATGTCCTCCCCGTGGGTCTCCTGCGGAACATTCATAGCTCTGATTAAGAGGAGCTCCTCCCACACAGGCTTGTCTTTATGCGCCGCTTGTTAAACTCCAGCTCGGAGGAACACACATGGAAATCACAGCACTTATTTCCCTCATCACTTTGTGCACCCCCTCCTCCTCCTTTGTATCAGTTTATTTCTGTCTATCCCCTCACTCCTTTTCTCTCTCTAACGACACAGATGTTGATTTCTATTAGTTGTGCAATTAGCATTAATGTTCAGAGAGCTTTGATAGCTTTTAAATTGGATTTATCGCCACACAAGTAGCCAAAGAAATTTGCATTCCACCGGCTTGTCTGATGTGATTTATTATTTACAATTACAGCCATCTGATTCTTAATAGTTATTTAAAAAAAATTATATCATTTAAGAAATAAAAGTGTTTCTTTTTTTGTTGCAAGTATGTTGTTTTGTACCGTAAATGTTTCATATCATTGAATTTGCATGTTCAGTCACGTACAGAAACAATCCGAGTATGTTATTGGGGACATTATCAACATGTGTTGCTTAAACAACCAAAAATACATCAATGCATATAATAATGCAGTACATTCATCCACACATATGCATACGCACAAACACCTACTTCTATTCAAAAGAGAAGCACTAAGCTATAAAACATTACATTATTAGGTCCCAACACATCTTGTGCTTAATGAAACACCATAGTTTAATGGACCTTGAAAGCCAAGATGTGTGTGCATCTTGCGTTATAGTTTTTACTGTACTTTGTTTAAGAGGTGACGTAAAATACTGTTTAGAAAGGTCTGAAGTAAGCTCTGTAATATTGTATTTATAAAAATGAATTTGTGTTAACATTCTGTTAATTTGCATCAAATACGTGTGTAGCTGTTCAGGGGCTCTTAATAACCTGCAAGCCATTGCAGTAGCAGAAAGAGACCAGAAGGTGTCTCTGTCTCCCCAGTTATTTAACAGTGAAACCAGACGAGCTCTTTCACGACAAAAAATACACACGTACTGTAGAGTAAATGTTGCTAAAATACATCAGATATCATCATGAATGTAGAAACTAGAAATTGGAGCCATGAAACATGTTTATATTCTGTATGGGAGTTAATTGTGAGATGTCACAACTTTGCATCCACCACCTGTTCACAGCTCAACTCCTCCTCCAGTCTTTCAATATTCAAGCTAAACCCAGGTAAACTCTATTTTGGCAGATAGTTGCTGTGCCATCCTCTTCCTCAAACATTTTGTGTGCCCTTTTTTTTTTCCATTTTCTGCACTGGTGCTGCAGTGAAGAATTGCATTTGCTACCTGTCTCTGCGTGTTAGCCTAAATGTCAGAAGACTCAGCCCCAGGTGTGTAAAAAAAATCCATAGCAGCTACTGCCATTCTTCATCACCTACAGCTGGTCTGTATCAGCTTTCTTTTATTCATTACAAATCAAGCACCGTCCCTCCACATCTCACGAGTGCAGCAAAACGCTGCTTGTCAGATGTCGTGCAGTACCTACCACCCAGGCTCTGATTATTTTCTCGGTGGATGCCCCTGGTAAATAGCACGTTGTTCTTATGCTGTCATCATGAAGCAGTGACCCGGCTGTTGTAGTTCAGCTTTTTAGTCAATCAGGAGAATTTGTTGTAAACCCAGCCGAGTTTTTGAGTGATGGACGAATGCGTGAGGTTCCGTAACCTTGGCAGTTTTACTGTGAGAGCTCTGCAAGTACTGTCATGGGGCTCAAAAGGTTCAATATCTCAGATAATTTACCATGGACTGACGCTGTGTGTCAGCAGCTCAAACTCTAGCTGGACTTAAGGCCCGATAATTTTTATGTGAGGTTTTGAAGACAAATTAATTTGTTGATGATGACTTCCAGTCCTTCATTTCTCGTGGATGGGGACTCCGGGATGCTTTATGTGTGTGCAGGCGGAGCGCTTGGTGGAAATATCTTCTGCCATTCAATTCATTACTGTCTGTCAAGCTGATGGGCCAAAACAATATACCCACAATTCCAGGGTGGCAGCGTATGAATCATCTGAATGATATAGACAACAAACAAGTCTTTGTGTGTTTATCCCTCTGCAAGTGTGTGGGAGCGTCTCTGTGTGCAGCAATCAGAAGTGTTTTGGAAACAAATTTCAGTCCCAGGGCTGACATCCCGCGGTTTATTTAAGAGATTAGTTTATCTTTCATTTAGGATTGTCTGAATTAGGATTTAAGTCCCTCACTTATGTGTCATGAAGTTTCTAGGACACGCGACATATGTTAGAGTTTAAGATTGTCTTTGCATTCTTTAGTCAGTGGACCCTCATAAGGCAGAGAATATTATGTGAGAAATGCATTTCCATATCCACCATGGAAGAATGGAGCGTATAACTCTATACATGACAGACAGTAGCCCGCCTCCTAATATTTCAATGAATATCATTAGCAGGCTGAATTTATGTCAGTTACATTTCAAGGACCTCAGATAAACTGTTAGGGTACCGGCTCTGACCTGCCCCGTCCTCCTGTTTACTCTTTATTGTTCCCCATCCTTGTGTGTCATGATTTTCTCAGTCTGTCTTGCCTTCATATGTGTGTGTGTGTGTTTGTGTGCTGCAAATGTATGATGAACCAGATTTCCCAGTCATCCATGCAGCTTCCAGTCAGTCTCCATCCCCCCAGTCTGCTTCAATCCCCGTTCCTACTCCACCAAACCCTAGCCTCTCATTCAAGAGCTCTCCAGCACCACCAACTGACTCATCTACACAAACCTTATTGCTATAAATAAGGCTGTACTCCATCTTTTGTCTCCTGATCTGTGTTTCCTAAATTGATTGCATACAAGATAAACATACAGAAACATCGCAAGCTTTAGGAATTGGATAAACAGCATCCAAATATTTGCCTCTACTTAAATATCTCACATAATATTTATGAATCCACGAAATATCCTCTTGACATGAAGAAATAGCCCAGTCATTGTCATTTAAACACGCCCTTTTCAAATCTACACATTCGTACACTGATGTATGTTAAAGATTCACATTATTAAGGGTTTGTACTGTAAAAATATTTAAGTCAACACAGTTATCCGCAGTCATTAGTTTAGCAGTGATTCAGCTCCCAATTAGCTTTACTTTATTACACAACAGCCCCAAATCAGAGTTCTTAGCAGTCCTTTTTTTAACGTGATTCAGCGATTTCTTTAATTGCCCTTAAATAAATTCGCACAGGCTAATTGAGATAAAATAGAAGCGGGAGGACAGAATGAATTGTGATTTATCAGTTTATCACCCAGATCATCCAGTTACAACTAATTGGCCGACGCCAGCATAAACAAAATTCCCATATTGAGCAGAAAGTGTTGGAAATAACAGTAACAGTTATGAGCTCACTCCTGAGTTTCATAATGAATCCTGACATCTTGATCCTGCTCGGTCTCCTCTGTTAACACCTCAGGATGTGCTGCTCATTGTCTTTGCTTCACATTTGGTTCCAGCGCCACGCTAGGTTCCAACTGGCAAATGTGTCGCTGATGACTGCCAATACTCTAATGCAGTCCTGCCAATAAATTAGCTGCTGAATATTTTCGATTAGGCTACTAGATGAGTTTATCGCAGAATAGTTTTTAAAAGAGGACGTGTGTCACTTCAATGCGACAAACGTATCCTGGTCTTAGTTACTATACTTACTATAGTACTGGACACTTATTTGACTCAGCGTATGTAAGAAAGTAAGAAAGGCACCTTGTGAAACTGAAAATAATGATGATGTGAAATTGTGTGCAATTAGGTTTCCAGTTTAATCAGAGTGTCTTATTTTCGCCCTAAAACACACTGTGCTTTTACTAATGTATCAAATCTACAGATCCATCCAAATATATCTCCCTGAGCTTTTTGATATTCACACATCTCTGGCAGACTGAAATCTCCCCAGGATATGGATTTAGGGAATTTGCTGCCCGAGGATCCATGAAGGATTAGAAATGATCTCATTTTGGGAATTCCTCCTTTCCTTTTTTTCAGGCGCTTCTCTCTGTCTTTCAATTGTTAGAAATGCTTCAACAAATATTCACCGCTGTGCATTAGATCGCTTTGGCTTTATGGTTAACGTGAACGTCTGGACCGTGGAACCATTTATGAATGAACGGCGTGTGATTAAAGGATATAGTATTAACTGCTGTTTACATATGAAGTTAAATATTCCGACAAACACAAACATGAAACAAACAAACTGTCACTACTTCAGTGATGTTTGTGTGGAAGAAGAATGGGTGCTGTGTGTTAATGACATACAGGCCCAATGTCACGCAGGTCTTACAGAAGCAGTTTTTACCAAACCAGGTTGTTTTCATGTCATTTTCATACATTGTCGTTGAATTTCTATGTAATTAATTAATCCAACATGTGCTTAAAATTACACACCGGGCTGTTCAAGGAGGAGGGATCTCTCTTTGAACTGTCTCCTGAGGTTTTTCCTTTTTTTCCGTCATGCTAAGGTCATGTTATTCTGTGGATCTTCTTACGTAGTAAAATTCAATTTCAATGCCATTAATTATTTTTTTCTGTGGTTAAATACATGATCATGATATAAATAATCCATTCCAAACACAATATTTACATTCGTTAATGTGGACTTTGTTGAAGGACAATAATGTAAAAACACACAGCAACAAATACACACACAGTCCAACACTTTAATTTTCAGTACTTTGTCACCATAGAAATAACAATGACCATGACCACAAGACCCCAAATGATTCAAATATTTGACAAAATCAGGCAGCACTTATTATCTGCCTCACTAATTATACTTCCTCTCAGATGGAAGCGCACAGAGGAACAATGAGCCACCAGACGCAGGAAGCAGACGCGCTCTTATCTTTGGCAAATCTTGTCAGAACTTTCAAACTAAAGTAATTACAACAATGATTTCAACAAACAAAAAAACAAAAAACTGAAGGACGCTGGTATCCAAAATTTAAGAGTGGCATTGTTGCAAACAAAATATGCCTGGATAATCTCAGAATAAGGACAGTTAACAGGCACAATGTTCTCAAAGATGGCTCAATCTGAAGACTAAAAATAGACAGATGCTGCTTAAACTGACAGCTGGATTCAGTTTGGTCAGTAATTATTCATATAAACTTGCTTTGACTTTCTGCTGTAACTTCCTTTTGATGTAAAATATTTTTTGGACGCCGATAATAGATGCATAATACACCAATTGGGCATATTTATCCCATTATAGATCATCAATAGACGTCATTTGTTCTCAGTCCATCAGATCCAGATCCAATGACACTGATGAAGTGGACCGGGTCTTGATCAAAGGATCTGTTAAATAGTTGTGTAACTACGTTTTTTAATAGTCCTTTATTTCCCTTTAGGCACTCATGTGGTATGAGTAATAACAATTTTTAATAGTGAGGTTGTCATCTTTTTTATTTCAGTGATTTTCAGATCGTTTCAGTATTTACTGCATTTGTTTTGTGGTATAATTGAGCTCACGTCGTTACATGGCGGTGATGCTGAGCGAGTGGAATAACGTATTGTCGTTCTATTCATGTACAGTACTTATTGTGATATATTTCCAAAAGTCTGCTCGTCTTATATGTGCCGCTGTTTGTGTTTTATCAGATTCGATGCCCCTAAGACGCAAAATCTGCTTGTCTGAGATGAATCATTTGTTTAATCCACCTCGCAGCAACACAGGCACTTGTTTTATTTCAAGCCATGTCCCCAAGTCAATAACTAACCTTAAACAATGCCAGCTCCACCTAATGAAAAACAAGACACTGTTTATTCAATGCTTTATCTCGCTGCAAAATTCCCCCATAATCCCCCAACATCTCCTGGCACATTGTTGGCACGGTGGAGGTGGGCGGCTTTTTAAGTGTGATAGATGGAGTTTCGTCTCAGGCTGCTGCTGCTGCTGCTGCTGCTGCTGCTGCTGCTTCCTGCTCTGACCCAGCTGTCCCCTGAGAGCCTGGGATGAGCCCGAGCCACAATGGCGTCCTCCTGAAAAGCCTTTTGTTGTCCTTCAATCTGTATTCTGGATAAAAGCAGACACACCACCCTTGTTCCATTATTAATTTTTTTTGGGGGGTTTTGCAGGGTTATTATTCTTTGGAATTAAGGTATTTTATTATAGACTACAAATCAGTGGGTATTTTTTGTTATTTTCAGCTTGAAAATGACTTTTTGGTGAGACAATCAGGTTTGTCTTCATGCCGTAGGTGTATGTGTCTTTAGAACTTAACAAGGCATGAGCTACGACTTAGGTCGCACTGAAGTAAGATTCTGGTAAAGTAAGAGTTCAAAGTCGACAACTTCAATTTGTTTTAGAGTCTGCCGGGGATTCGCATTTGCATTAATTCCATATCTCGTAATCTACACCTCTGTTACAAGGGAACACGGCGGAAGGTAATTTACGTCCCAATTTCTCACGGGGATTCCTTTGAATGTGGTGATAAAACTATAAACAGTGAAACTTCACTTTTGGTTTTCACAGATACCAGGATGTGTTATCTACAGTAACAGCTGCAAATGCCAAAGAACAACTTCCTCACAGTCTGTTCGTGTCTCTGAAAGACATAAAGACTGCGGCCCACAATGTAAACAGAACAACGTAATGTCATGATGTCAGTCACAAACTAAAACTAACTCAACAAAAAGATCTCTTTTATACAATTCATTACTATAACAGCAATACAAAAGGCAGAATTCAATTCAACAGATGACGTATGAATTATTGTAGACTCAACTTAATGTCATTGGAGTGGATGCAGATTATTTTTTTGGAACACTACTGCAGATTATGCTGTAAATCGTGTTTTACTAATGTATATCAGAGTGACTACGCACTCTTCATAAATATTTCTTCAACGTTGGTCAGTGGTCAAATAGCTGTGAACCTGATCCAGCTCATTACTCTTAACTTGGCTTGATTGATAAATTCTGAGCCCAACACGGAACCCTCAAATTGACAGGATCTCATCTGAAGGGCCCAAGTAAAATGTTTTTCATGCTTGAGAGGAGGTAAAACTTGGTGATTTGGGTAGTTGCTGAACTATTTCAGTGCGGCGATTGTCGTTGGCAGTGATGAACAACAAAATCATTGTATTCTCACTGCAGCTATGCCGCAAAAACGTCACCCGTGCTCACGTCATAGCGTGTTATGTGGATTCAAATTCATCAATCAGCCATTGTGTTCCACTGATAGCTACATACTGTACGTCAATACTCCACTTCAGCATGAGTCCAAAGTGAATGAAACACACAGGCAACAGGTTTTTATACATTCATTGCTGTAACACATTGCGTGTGTGTGTGTGTAGACCGCATAGGGGGAAGATGTTACCACGAATGCATGAGATAGAAAAGAGTTTCGATTGGTCTGTTGTGCAGCAGAGAGGACATCAGCAGACACCATAAACGCTGAAGCATTTACAACATTGAGCTCTTTACAAGATCAAGTGCAGCAGTATAATAATGGAAGGTGGCTGGGCATAAGGAAAGTCTCCGGGGAGAGTTTTAGCTCTGTATATATGCCATCTTGCGAGACAGTAATTCAAATTCGATCCGGAGCTTCACGAGATCATTAAAGGGAAATAAAGTTGTCCAACGCCTCAAATGATGGCAAACTACAGGATATGAGAGGCAAAACTGAATAATGTAATGCTTTAATCCTTTAATGTTGTTGCGATGTGACAAGCATAGACAGCAGCCTCCTTCTCTGCCTTTGCCTTTAATCTTTGTGGACGTCCGACCGCATGAATAAAAATGCAGCTCGCCGGTTTCTCGTGGGGCCATTAGAGGTGGAGCAAGCAATCAGCCCAGATTGTTCCCAGGCTATTTAGTTTTATTCATTGTGGCTCTCTTTTTTAACCTGCAATCATCTCTGAAGTCATGAAGTCAAATTAACGCGCCTGTGGTTATGTCATAACATTTCCTGAATCCACCCGCAACTATGATTTGAATCATCTCTGCATCTTGGATTATGCACCGCGTCATAAGAATTCTTCAGAGTGACTTGATTTGACAAAATTTCCTTGACGTGATTCTATTACTATGGTTGTTCTGGGCATTTATCATTTATCGCTTGGAGGTCCTCGTTCCTGTTACATGGAAATGATTATAAAGAAAAAGTACAAGGTAATTGTACTGGAATCATACTTAGGTCATACCAACTGTCTCTCCCCAGATGTAA
This sequence comes from Brotula barbata, assembly GCA_900303265.1. Classification (NCBI taxonomy): domain Eukaryota; kingdom Metazoa; phylum Chordata; class Actinopteri; order Ophidiiformes; family Ophidiidae; genus Brotula; species Brotula barbata. The sequence goes on from OMNV01007252.1 coordinate 50,694, forward strand.
TCACATCAATGCAAGCGGCCTTCACTTAGGCACTGTGTGGCTGTAAGAAGTCACATGATCGTTGTGAAACGGTTTTAGAAAGTTCTAGAATCTCTTGACCTTCCAGCACTCAGGGATTCATGAGGCAGAGCTATTGACTTAAACAGGTGTAAAGGCCTTTCTCCTGCTAGGGAAATTTAATCATGTCAGAGGGCCACCGGGTTATTGGACAAGACACCGTCACGGACACCATAGGACACTTTTATGTCAAGGTGGCTGACTATAATCATTAGATTTCACCCTATATTACAGAAAAGAAATAGTCTGAAGATCTATAGCAGCTTCCTGTGAGTACCCCAAAACTGAAACCTGTGCAAAATTTGTACACATAAGACAAAAAAGACTACATTTTTATTGGTCCTATTATTATTAGGTTCTATATAAATATGATAACATCAGCATTAATTGATGTGTTTGTCATCCAAAATGTATCCAGACCAAATAACATCTCTTTATATTACATTATGGGGCTAAAGAAAACACCACATTATTTACTTTGACTTTGCCTTTTTAACTTATGAAGTAATGGAGAAACACAACATTTTTTTATAAAAACTGGATCCACCTATGCATCAATTTTTAACAACTTCTTCCCTCCTCTCAGCTTAATCAAAACCAATTCATAACTTTTTGAATAGTCGGCTAATTAAAAAAAAACAGACATAATTAAGTTCATTCTTCTTTGGATGATTGATTGCTTTACTTTGCTGACTAAGATAATGAAGTCCAAAATAAAACTCAAACCTTAATCAAAGTAAGGCATTCGGCACAGTCATTAATTTCAATTCACCGTTAAGCTCGCTCGCTCAAGTCGCCGTTTCTCTTCGCAAACTTCTCACAAAACACGAAGAGCAGAATCGTGCTCAATCACCAGAAGTCAGGCTTCAAAGTCATCTGAAGTCGACACGTTTTAGCTTTGTGAATTCCTCCGCCGAGGTGAGCATGCTCAGACTAAGTTCAATCCCTGTGTGAGTGGCTGATTAACAAAATCTGTAGCTTACGTTCAGAGAGAGCAGGAGACGTGAGGAGGGGGAGCAGGAGTCTGTCAGAGCGAGCGAGGACGAAGACAAAGAGTCGCCATGGCACAGAGAAACAACTGTAAGTACGATAAAGCTGCGTTTCTCTCCGCTTCATTACTAACAAGACTGTTGGAGTTGGTATTACTCTCACTTTACATTAGTTTCAACATCAGCGCTTTATGGGCCGAATTACATCGTACGTGTAATTGGGTCCAATTACTGAAATCTCAAAGAAAAGCAATCTCACGGTAATTATAATTAGGATTTCCACCTTTGTTTGTCACACATAATTACCTGCCAGGTTTTATATTTATACGCCTGCGTCTTGAATTAGAAATGAAAGGAGTCGCTAAAAGATGGTCTTATTCATTATTTTTTCATCAGCCCGTTCCGTGAGTGAATTGAGCCCGTTGTGAACTCCAGCAGGAATTTGTTATTTCAGAATTAGCCAGATTAGTTTCATTGATCCCTCGCTCCCTCTCTCTCTCTCCTTTTCTTCCACTCTTTGCCTCTGTAACATTCAGTTCAGTGTTCTATCAGGAAATACAAACCATCAGACGAACGCGCTGTCACGACGCTGTTCCGAAACGGGATTGTTGAACAAATATACCCGGCGTTCTTCAAGGCCCTGCGTCATCCGGACCACATCGGTGTCACCCTGGGTATCAGCATGGCGGGCTACGTGCTGGGAGGGAGCTCCTACTTCCAGGCTTTTGTCTTTGGCGGTGCCTGGGCAGGCCTCATTTATTACTGCTGCCATGAGATCTACCAAGGCTACATGAACAGGAGGCTGAGCACAGACATGGCCGCCATTCAGGCAAACTACTTGGACAACCCCAACAACGGATTCTGGGTGGCCGAGGCCGAGCTCAACGGCCAGGCCAAGGTGTTGGGGATAGTGGCGGTGAAGGGGAAACGAGGAGACGGAGCCGTCTGGAACGGAGGAGATATAGGTGGAGCTCTAGAAACGGACGAAGACGCCGAAGATGGAAGTTACGCCGAGTTGCTCCACGTGGTCGTGGCGTTTCCGTGCCGGCGCAGAAGCCTGGGCTCTCAGTTGACACAGAAGGCCGTGGATTTCTGCAAGGAGCGTGGCTACGGCCGCCTCCTTCTGGACATCAGCTCGCCGCAGACCGCCGCCATGTCTCTGTTCCGCAAATCGGGATTTGTTCAAACTGCGTCCCACAGTAACACACATTCCAGTCAGTGGGTCTCCAAACTGGCCCGAATAAACGTGATGCAAATGGAAAAGATCATTTAATGTAATCGCTCCCTGTACAGCACATTTAGGATATTTCACTTAATATATGATCGCCTGCTTGTTTTATTGGAAACACTTGTGTGTAATCTACCGTCAGAAGTTTGAAAAATTGCAATAAATTTCATCTTTTTTTTATTCACAAACAACAATTAATAATTTGTGTCTTCATATTTCCTCCTGCCTTGATGTTTTATGTAAACAGCTGCACCTTTGACAGGCTGCTGCGAGAAAATCCAGAAAACTGTTTAATGCCGAGCAATAGGCAGAATTATTAACATGCAAATTCAGCTGGCTATTGTTCCCCCCACCCAGGAAGGAATGTAGAAATGGGTAAGAAAGGAAAGACCTCGTCACCGGGACACAGGGAAACTTTCTTTTCATAAGCCTCTTTCCTGGGAGAAGTCGAGGATTTGGTGCCATCTGACTTTTAAGACCTCGCAACTCTGCTTAAAATACCTAAGAAAAATGCAATAGTATGAGGACATTTGGAGGTTTAAAATTCTTTGGAGCTAAAAGTGTGTGTGTGTGTGTGTGTGTTCGTGTGTGGCTTAAAAAGAGGATAAAGAGTTCATCTTATATATTTAGGTCAACATAAATAAGGCAAATGCTGGGATTATCGACACCAAACAATAGAGAAACCGCTTAAGTGCTTCCACGTCGGATGTCACGAGTTGTGAGAAGTGAGTTGGGTTATTGGGACTTGGATTTCATTTTTTTTTTAGTTATTTGAACAATATTTGTGCATGATCTGCCTGAATTTCTCAGTTTTAATGTTGTGAGGATTGTAAAAACTCGGTTCAAGTCGATTTGTTTGCTTTTGTAAGAATTTATGAGAATTTCCTGGACTCTTTTGTACAGTGACAGTAAGTAGACATGTAGGTTATTTCAGAGGATGCAGATAGAGAGCAGTGGACATTTTGGAGTGTTTGCATTTGCAGACATTTGACGTGAACGCTAGAAATCAAAATGAGGACCAACGTGAAAAAAAACCAAGAACTCTGATGATTTTGTGTTTAATCAGAGATGTATTTTATCGCCTCCAGCGCATCGTTTGTACCGGTAGTCGATGCTTGATAGAGTCGAACAGAAATCCTGCACCTGGAACGAGTCTGAAGAAGGGAGATGACCAAAATCGTGTTATGCAGATGTAGCCTTTAGGCCGCTCAGACACGAGCGGCGGCAAACTCGTTCTGCACTCGCAACTTCCAGAGACATTTCAATTCCGTAGAAAAGAAAAGTGCAGCACCAACGTACCACCGCTCGTGTGTCAGCCGCCTCAATCAATACGGGAAATCATCCAACAGAGCGACCGGAGGAATCGCTGCAAACAGAGACACACGCAAACACCTTCCGAGGGCCGGCAGGCATCAATCACTCCTGCTGCGGATGTCAGAAAGAATACGGCTGCTGTCCAGCTGGCAGGCATTAAACTAACTAGAGGAAGATGAGCCTTAATGCTGGCCAATCTGTTGTCATCCTTTCACAATTACAACTGGCCTCAAGATAATGAGAGAAATAATGAGAGTGTGATTGTAAATCAGCTCATGCACATACCTAGGTGATGAACCGCCTCCCATCGCAGGCGTGTATTTCTTGAAAGTACAAATAGTTAGTGATCTGGGATGATGACTTCATTTTACTGCCAGCCAAATGTTGTTGTATGAGTGACGAAGCCTCCTGCCACGATGATATTTTTCACCTCGTAAAACCGCTCTGGGATTATTGGATTCATTATCATAGGTGGGGTTATTGGGGTGCAGGTGGGGGTTCGTCGCTCGGGCTTCACACAATGTTCAATTTACAACTTAAAGCAGGTTCCTCTGTCCTTTATCTGTCTTTTTTGGAGGGTGTAGCAAGCTTTGCGGTTTGAGATGAGGGGATGATCGCAGGGAGAAATCCACTATTTCACAGACAATGGGTGGTGTGTGGGTGTGTGTGTGTGTGTGTGTTTGTTTGCTTGTGTGTATGAGCGATGCTATGAGTGTTCTGCGTCAATGAATTCTCATCCAGAACATTTATTTTGGCATTTTATCAAATTGACTGGATTGAAGGCATCTGGCTTGTCATTCCATGAGATTATGGCAATAATTGATGATTGAGTCATAAGAAATAGCGATTTGAACATTATAAATGATGGCCGCGCATTTACATGTCTGCTTTTGTTGTTGTTTTTGTTCAATATTGAAGAGGAGATGGATGGTTTTTCATGGCCAGTGTTTGGATTTTACATTATCTCGTGGTTTCTTTGGTGCACCACAGGAAGTCACATGTGGCTCTGCGTCTGGGAGCCCCTAGCTTATTACCTTTGGTGTATCACACGTAACAAAGACACGCCACACACTCACACAAATGGATGGCACACATCCAGGAATGTCAATTTGCCGCATATTACTAAATTGACATTACGCAGACTCAGCGCTTCTTTTTACAGGATAATTGGTCAATTATTTGCTGCATGTTTCAAGAATGATAAATATGTTTTTCTGTACCAGTAGAATAATAGACCACGGAAGTGCACGTTCTGAGACAATAACAAATATGTGCAACAAAGGAAATCTGTTAACCAGGCTCTTTAAATTAGACATTACAACTTCGTACATCACCGTGGAATACAGTGAGCGTCTCATTATCACTTAACAATCGAAACGATAGAAAATCTAATATTAGATGCGGCTAATGACTTACTGTTAAATATATTTACACTGTGCTGAATCCCTGCATTGTGGATAAATAATCCAGACAACATTCAGCAGCAGCAGCTCATTTGCTGAGCTCCAGCTCCACTGCAAGAGGACTGTGGGGATTCGGTCAAGAAATAATTGGACACAACAACAACAACCACCACCAAAAAAATGATCACAGCGGTTGTACTTATAGACAACAGCGAATTTGGGCCAGTGTAGGTAAAAAAAAATAATAAAAAAACTAAATATGGAGCCAAATTCTGTCAGATTATAAAGTCTCGAATTGTAAAGAAAAAAAAAACACTTTTTTCTGGAATTATAAAGTTACAAATTTGTGAGGAAAACTTCGAAAAACAGTGTCATCCACACACACACAGACGCACAGTATGCCCATCGTGGATCTCAGTAACAGCATGAACTTAGCATATTTTATCATGACAACGAGCGTGTGTGTGAATTCGAAGTTTGCAGCGACTATCTTTGACATCGTTTGCCACGCAGCAATCAAGATCCAATACACTCGAGCGATGACTCATCCCTAATTTTCCGTGCAGAATAATTTCAACATATCTGAGTTTCCAGGGATGTGGAAGGAGCTTAAGAAAATAATCCTTATTGCAAATGACGAGCCAAATTCATTAAAGTCCAGCTTTGATTGATGGCTGTGTTACTTAAAGGCCTACCCAAGCTACAATCTGACAACACAGTTGGGAGGAACGACTTTATCACACACTCCCATTCAATGAGTCACGGATTAAGTTGTGCTACACTGAGGATATCAAGCACATGTCACAGTCCCCGCAAGGATAATGTCTGAGTTTGGGCTGATGAGATTTCTACTGCGGGCGACGGAGACAGACATGTTATCGACTTCGACTTCTCCAAGAGGACACGACCGCGAGGGTTTGCTTCAGCCATCTGCTGTGTCATTCCACAAAATATTGGCCGTTGTGTCAACATACGAGGAGTAAACCGGTGGCCCTCGTTGTTGTTGTTGTTGTTGTTGTCTGTAACTGACATGCTGTAACACCATCTCTCTATAACCTTCCTGTGACTCAAAGGTTGCAATCAAACTTAATGTCCTCATTTTAATCAGTTTGCATTCCAGGGTAATATCAAGTCTTGCAAATTGTATTGCTCCTTATGCATATTTTTATAACATAATATATTATTAATTTGACAGATTAAAGCTATTATCGCCCGGGTTGTTTACAATTTGTTAATGATTGGTCAGAGAGAGCAGGGTGGGATGTTTATAAGTGCGGGGAGGTGTTTTGTTTGTGTGGAAGCGTCGGCTGGTACCGTGAGCTCAGAGCAGCTAAAGAAAACACAGCATGACTGGAGTATGAACGAGGTGAGACGTGATCGCTAAAGAGAATCAGGCGGCTCAGATACTCGGCATTGACCGGCTCTGGGAGCTTAATAAACGCAGACGGAGAAACAACTTCCATTTTTTTTTTGTGACGCTGTTTCTCAAAGGTATCAATATTTTGACAGAGAGATAAAGCTACATGATAGGTAAAGAATCTGTCGCTGTGATTAGAGTGTCGCTGACGATCATTTTCTCACAGATTCTCACACACTGAAGGGCAAAATGGATTTCTCTCTTAATAAAACTTTGCTGGATGTGCTCTGGAAAATAGTTGTAATTCTTCACTAAATATCTACTTAAACTGCTTACCACACACACATTAATCCACAAAGGCAGATTATAGATTTAATATGATAATATAAGGGCGCAGGCAGCATACCATAGACAAAAACTGAAGGGAAATCGAAAGACGTACGTGCCTCATTTACTCCTGAACACATTTGAATACGTTATCTGGATAATGACATCCAGTGTCAGGACGTATTTACATCTTGCGTAAAACTTTGCCTTATCTGGATTAATTCTGCATTGTGATCAGATCTCAGGGACATTATTTTTAAGCTTTAGGACTGAAGTTAAGCCACATTTACAGTGTTTACACAGTTGTATTTGTTTGTTTGTGTGTGTTTAAATTGCTACATTAGCATTTTAAAACAGTGATGATACTACGAGTCTACTGAATCGACCTCTGTGGTGTTTTTTTTACATGTACCTCAGTCTAAATCCTTCTCGCCTCTAAATGGTTAGTTCGGGGTCAGGTGACGAGAAACGAGGAAGTGTGTTTGTTATGAGGAACTGACAGAGCACGGTGAATAGTTAAGTGCTGCTTATGTAAGTAATCCGTCTCCATCCTGCTGTTTCTTCTCATTAAGCCTGATTCTACCATCACATATCAACACACACTCTAATTAGATTATTAAAGCTTTTTGAAATAAGGTTTTGTGAGGGTTGTCCATGTAGAAATAAAAGAAAGACCTCCATAGCTTAGACCAGGCACAAAGCAGCGCAAAATGTCAGGACAAATGTCATCGCTATCGTATAACCCGACACACTTGTCATTTTAATCACTTATTCCTTACATAAAATCGAAGTAGCAAGTCTAGATGTTATAAAAGACTCGGGTAACCAAAGCAGCCTTGTTCCATCGTAGAGACATTGAAAGATTAGCACGTCTATAGATTAACCAGCGAGATGCTGAGAAGATAATTCAGACGTTCATCTCCAGCCGGTTCGACTGCTGCAATCCCCAAAATGCCACTGAGAGGTGAAATGTTATTCAAAACTCTTCCGCCACATTCCTGATGAAAGCGAAAAACAGAATAAATCACTCCTCAAAGTTTTAGCTGAACACCAGGTTGCTACCAGTATAAACAAGAAGAAGAAATGCTTCGAGTGAAGGTCATCGAGCTGCTCAGGTTGCTCACTCTCTCATACCGTATAGAAGAAGAAGAATGAAGAATGATACTTTATTGATCCACTTGGAGAAATTATTCTCTGCATTTGACTCATCCTCAAATGAGGATCGGTGGGCAGCCAACACACACAGCACCCAGGGACCAGCTCCAGATCTTCCACCTTTGTCTTGGTCAGGGACAACAGCAGGAGTGATTAACCTAACATACATGTTTTTGTGAGGTGGGAGAAACCGGAGCACCCGGAGGAAACCCACACTGGCACGGGGAGAACATGCAAACTCCACACAGAAAGGTGCGGAAGTCGACCCCAGGATTTGAATCCACGACCTTCTTGCTGTGAGGTAACAGTGCTAACCACCACGCCACCGTGCCACATATGTGACATCACGAACACTCAAGATGCTGCTCTGTTAGATTTTCTACTGAGGGGAAGGATGGTGTGAGGTTTGGTGGTCAGATAGAGCTGGATGTCATCTGCTTAACAGCAAACATAAAGGCAAACGACGAGCCCCAGGGGGAGGAGATGAATGATGAGTATACAGTAAGTGGCCCTAATACTGAGCCCTGTGGGACACACTTTGTAGCTGTAGACCGCTTGCACCTGTGTTTCATTGGTTGAAACAAACTATTGTCTGTCAGTGGTGAAGGAGGTGCGCAACCCCAAAGCGAGCGAGTGTTCATAAAGCATCATAAGTCATACTGTGGCGTATGCTAGCATAATGATGCAAAACCTTTTTTTAAGTGAAAAGCTAATAAGCTAAGCTAACTTTGGGCTAAATAGCTGTCCTGTTTTACTCGACGGCATGTGATCCATATACGCTGCATACACCACAAGTGTTTTATTTTTGGAATTGATGACGAAATTGACAATTATACCCACACTTAGTCATCAGCTTCTCTCTCTCGCCATAGCAGCGTTCTGTCTGAGGGAACTGTAAATGTAGAGGATCACTTTGCAATGTGACTATTGCTTGGACAAAAAAGTTAACGTCGGTGCTGACAGGGACACACACACACACACACTCAAACACACACAGAAGGACATGCAGAGAAAAAACGGAATGCATTGAGGCTGTCTGCTGTCTGGTGGAGCTAGCAACCGTCTTGTCCATTTGATTTGTTCTCTCCTGTGGGAATGGATTTAGCTTGTTTTTAATTATCTGAGTCTGATTTCTAAATGAGTTCTTAACTCCAAAATTGATCAGAACAAGAGACAGTGAAGGATCTTGGGAGATCTGAATAAGTTTACGAGGGGAGAGGTTATTCTCTATCCAAGCAGCTGGTCTTAAATATGACTCCCAGTAGTTTAAGATCTACATTCATGACATCTCTATTAAGAGAGATGTAATAGCTTCTTGAAAACACACTAATTGCACCTTAGCACCGTTTCCGGCACTGTCATAACGAGGCAGTATGTGGGCAGTAAACAAAGATGCTGATTTAATAGAAAAAATAAAGATGACGATGCTCAGAAACACTGGAGCCTGCAAGTGAAGCAATCCTGCCTCTTCAAATCACAGTAATACGTCTTCCTCTCCAGCAGGGTGAGAGCTTACCCGCTCATCCGCCCACACGCCGACACACCGTTACCACAGTCACGCAAGGGCTGCTAGACAAGCCTTCATCCCTCATCTTCTGCCGCCGTCTGTACCTGTGTCCCACTGTACAGATGAACAACCACAATAATATGAAGAATTTCACCAAGGCTCACCTTGAGGCTGTATCCACCGGCAAGATTACATGATTATTACCCCAAAAACAATATTGTTCAGCAGCTTGGATCTGACAGGGGAAGAGGAAGACAGACAGATGGATATTTACTTATTCAGTGTAATACAGAGAGCAGCCTGTTCTGGCTGTCTCCATCAGCACAAGTGTGGGAGAAAACCTTCAGTTTGGGCCAGATGTTTTTCAGATTCCCGACCACACTCTTCGGATATTGTCCATAAAATAATTCAAAACAAATCAGAAAGACTTCAACGTGATATAAGTTCAATTCTCATCAAACGGAGTACAAGAAGTGAGTGAGTGAGGTTGATGGAGCGACTGAACGGTCTTCAGAGGACCATCCTAATTTACAATCATACATCCTCCTCCTTTTGCGGGCCTAAAAGCACATCAGCAGACGTTCTGCTTAAAATCATTCTCTTCCCATCATTGTTTCCTGCAGTGCTTTTTTGTGCCAATGAAAAAATTTATTACACACACATACATTTACAAATTCCAAGTGATATAAACACTGCGTATGGTTGCTAACAAACTCAAACGTTATATATTTTTCCCACACCAGGTCTGGCAGTAGTGTCCTAGCTGAGCCGCTCTGAATAAGCACATTCTCCTGCTCCCTTCTCCAGAGATGTAATTGTTGCTGGCCAGTGATTCCTGCCAAGTCACCAGAAACTTTCCTCCTCTTGCAGTTTTTTAGACACTCAGCACAGCATGGTTTCTACACTGTTACCCCATCAACACATTCAGGACTATGGAAAAGCTGATGAAACCAAAAAAGAGGAAGCAGCTTCAGTCGCATCACCTGCTTACAACAGACTGTGCTTCCATCCTACATTTGCTCCGAATAATATCATATTTTATGTTTTTACCTGATGCAATTGCACACAGCGCGAATTTCATGTTTAGCTTATTGTTGACTGTGGCATTAGGTACGCAGTTGTAGTTGGATGCCTGAAAAAATCGGATTCGATTCCCTGTGGAATATTTAACAGACTGCACCAGGATGGGTCCATTCCACCGATTTACATCATTACTATGTCACCTTGTTTCAAGCCTTATAAGTAAATGGACTCAGGGTCCCACTCAGGGACCTTCGACATGGAGGAGCAACAGATGAACCCTCCGCTCATTAGATGATCACCTTACCCCCTAATCTGTGACATCCCTGTCTTTAGATCAGTCTCAGATGCTCCTCTTTCTTGTCATTCCTTGACGTTTTATTACCATTACCACAATTTAAATCATACAATGGTACAATGCTAGACCACTGAGAAAATCCCACAGAAAAAATATCAATATACAGTATATTTGAAACTATCAAAACCTTCTTATTAACTACGAAAAACAAGTCGTAAAAGGACAAACGTCATCTCTATCGACATCAAACTATCGACTGATCCAATGCAGGTTTAGTGTTCATGTAACGAAAAACTATATTTCTGTTGGGAAACCATTAGAATAATTGAAATCAAAGTACAGAGGCGCTGCTTCTTTAAAGCCTCTCAGTTGTGTTGAATAATCTTGTAATCAATGTTTGACTTTTGACAAATGGAAATAGAGGAAGAACAGGAAGAAGCGCTCCTTTATCTTCCTGGATTAATGTCATTGTCAAGCAACAAAAGAAAACTCTCGGTATGTACAGTGAATAATTGTATTCATTGTGGGTACCTGAACACTCCACCACTCTGAATAAAAAGCTCAACTTTAGTTTCTCTTTTTGTCTCTTTTAAGTTAACATGCTCAGTGTCTCCAGGGACACAGAAGTCATTTTTATCAATTAATAGCAAGGCAACGCAAATAAAAAGTTTATCAAAAGTCATAATGTCCACTTTATATATTTATCGATCTAAATATTGATCTCACAATTCCCTGTTTAAGTTGGCACTATGCTTAAAATAAAACAATCACGTCTAAAGCAAATCGTGGCGCCCCACAGGGTTTAATTCTTGGACCTTTGTTATTTGTTTTTATATATTATATATAGGTTCCTAATATCCCCAAAATTGAACATGATTTTATTTACCGTTGATACATTTGTAAATAATTCACATATTCACACAGTAGTTAAAATGTTACCTTACACAAAAGCTGGTGTGGTTTGCTGAGTAACAATCTAACGTGAAGAATAGATCGTCTGATTTTGTGTGTGTGTTTCTTTGTGGTGTTAAGTACTTTGGATTGCCTGTTTGTGTTTGAGTGATACCATACAAACACATCTTGATTTGCCTTGTTAGAGATAGACAACTCAATCACAGCTCCCATTTACACCTATGGGCAAATTAGATTCTCTAATCAGGAAATCAGAGTTACCGGAGACATCTCACACAGACACGGGAAGAACATGCAAATGCCAGAAATGAACCTTGTTGGTAATAATAATGAATTACATAATAATTGATGCTAATACTCATTGTTAGACTTTCTCCTGAAAACACGGAACGAAAATGTGGTTTGTTTTTTAGAACTATTTTTGAAGAAGAGGTCTGCCTCCTTCTGTCTCTAGAGTCTCCCCATCGCACAATCTCAGACCTTTTCTTCAGCGGGTCACCTGGGGGTGACAGCTCCCCCCGGAATTCCCCAGGCTCTCCAGCAAAACAAATGCAACTTTCAAAACGTACTTTTCTTCAACAATCAAAAAGAAAAAACTCCACCACTGCGTTCAGTAATAATCTACATATTCCCACTGTAATTTTCTTAATTAAAGAAAAATGTCATGAAAATCAAGCATTAAAATCAGACGTTGGAGCTGAACTCCGGCAGGATGCAGTTTCCACTCACGGGTCTGTAGAAAATCCAACTTTGATGACATATTTGAATCGTGATTTTTGTATTAACTTATGCTACAGGGATATGTGCATGTTGTGGGTTTCACACCAGCCTGGGCATACAAACAAGGCCAGTCCAAGCACAACTTAATCAGATGAAAATATGTAAAATATGTATGTAATAAAATTGTGTTTTAATTTATGGACAAGCGAGTTGTCCTTCCTTCAAAATATAAAAAAGAAGAATCACTGTGAAGCAACAGTTATGCTAAATCATTCAATCTGATCTCTCTTTACTGTTCAAAGTTACAAATATTAATCAGGTCTATCTTGTCAGCGAGTCTCATCAGCTCACATTTAAAATATTTAAAACCCACCCTACGTCATCCTTACACCACACAGCAGCTGTGTGTCTCATTTTTGATTGTTTTTGGGCAGTAGATCTCTTTTTGAAGCTTTTATTACCTTCTCCATCCTGAACATTCTGCACTCTGTTTGTTTACTGTATCTGGTGAGCTTAGAGGCTTGGCCACGTGACTGTTACCAAGGCCATATCCATCTATTTAAGTAGGAGAACTGTATGAAAAAGGACACCATGGTGACACCTCACTGTGTTTAATCTGACAGCATCACGTGTCTTTTTTTCTTTTCTTGTTTAATAAATGAAGCCTGATACATTTTTAAGCAAAGACCACGACATGCATTGTTTCTGAGCTTCCGTGCTTCATTTGTAACACAGAGAGATAGACGCTGTGGCCCAAAGAAGGTATTTGTTGATTATAGCCCAAATTTGAGTGCTCAGGCACTTAATTCGATGCATGGCACACTAACGGCAAGATTGCCTTAACCAAAAACAAGTGATGCAGAAACACGGCAAACTTGTTTTCCAAATTAAAGATGCCTAATTGCCTATTTTGAGAGCCATCCGGGCGATGCCGCGGACAGTCGTCCCAAGGGTATTGTAAATGATCACGCTCTCATTATTAATGTGGGAAATATTCAAGTAGCAGAAGTGTGGGCATGTTGAGTGAAGCGTCCCAACTCAGGGAAGTCGTTGTTCTGATGCGTTCTTTGAACCGCTCCATAATAGTTTGCTATGACGACTGAGGAATTACGCTGTCATTTCGAATAACGATTCACCTCCTCATTGTTCTCCTTTTGTTAAAGATAAAGCAAAGCAAAAAGCATCAGGTTCTCCTGGGAAATCCTGGCTATTACCGGCGCTGTATTTTCTTACAATCAATCTCCCTGCAAGTGTAGTACACATTACAAGATGATAAAATACTGTTCCACCCAAGATATGATGAAAATACACAGTGCTGTTGAACTGCAGGTTATCTTTGTATTAATCACATTTATACGTGTGTAGCATTTGTAAACACTTTAACATTTTTAACTCTGGAGAAAATGTTATTTTAATAAGCCGTAACTCTAGTGACCATGTTAGTATTAGTATGTTAAATAGAGCATGAATTTAAGAAACAAGGAAGAAAAATACAAGCAGATGTGTTTATTCACCCAGATTTAATTTCAACTAATCTGTTTGAACCTGAATATCTGGCTGTGCTTGAGGTCATTTATATATAATATAATATTATTGATTATTCCGTTATCTCAAGATAACAAAGCTTGTTTTCTCATGACTACAAGATAAATTAACCCTTTTCACAATAAAACAAAAGGTTGTTTCCTCTTACTGATAACGTTTATATGTGCCATCCCAGCATGTAGGGACGGCGTCTTGACAACTCGACTTGCTGTTCAGTGATGAATCCTCCCCGACAGTCATGACAGTGATCTTGAAGGCTGAAATCAGGTGTGATCAAACGAACCATACGCAATTTTCAGGTTCTCCACAATTGTCTCATTATCTTGAGAAAACAAATGTTGCTTTCTCATGACAAATGAAGCCATTATCACAAGAAAACAACTTTTGTTATCTTGAGATAATGACATTAAAAAAACTAATAGCGAGCACGGCCTTTCTCAGCTTCCATAAAATCCAATATCCAATCAGTGATGTTATATTCTCATTCAAGATGTGTCCTTTTTAAAGGAGGACACCATGAGATGTACACATTAAATATGATCATGCAGAGCACTATTTAGCATATGAAAATTATAGATGCCTTTGTGGCTGTAGAGGGAACTGTGGAAAGTCAGGGAAAGTTACCCCTATGACATCACAAAGTATCCACGCTGTCAGTGGGGAAGATGACAAAACTCACACAAAAAGCACAGACACACTAAACAATAAAGCACCTATGCATGGAATTACACGTGTGATGTCATAGTTTCACTTTCCTTAACTTTGTTTATGGATAAGCTAATTTTACAAAAGCCTTTGTAGTGTTATTTTCATGCCCCTAACAGCACATTCCATGACAATAAACTGAATTTACTTAATTGACCAGGATAGAGAGAGCTTCTTATTTTGAGGAGTGAAAACTAAAGCAAAGTGCATAGGAGCTGTGTGAAAACAGCTCTATTTAAAGCCTCCCTTAAGGTTATCCCTTACCAGAGTCATTATCATGCGTTCAAAGCACACCCATCATACCGCTTCACACAAAGCATTTTGGTACAGGATGTTGTGAGTCAGGCTGTTGTGTTATCATTCATGAAAGTCCCTCATGTTCACATGTGAACATCTGTGAATTAACATCTTTACGGCGATGACTAAAGACCATCTGCGTGGTGCGAGGTCCCAATAACCAACATGTGTGCATCTGTGTCATCTGATTGCTAAACATATGCGATTAAAATGAAGTGTCGTCACACACAGCTGTTTTAATGGCTCAGCGTCTGAGACTGAAAATTTGCTGATGTATCATTTTGGTGAATGATTCATGGTAAATAGACTACATTTCTATAGCGCTTTACACTGTCTCACATTCACACTCCGACAGCTCAGGTAACCATACAAGGCCCACCTACTTGTCAGGAGCAATTTGGGGTTAGGGTCTTGCTCAAGGACCTTCAACATGGAGGAGCCGGTGATCGAACCGGCTACCCTTTGATCACTAGGTGATCACCCCACCACCTAAGCCACGCCTCCCGTTCAAATCGTTCCCTTGTAAAATAAAGACAAAAACAAATGAATCCACAATAATTCCGTCTTATTACAGTTATAACTGCACGGTATAATACCAAATGGCTTGATTTGCCACTCGGCTTCTTTTTCTTGATTTCACACTTGGAGTGAACTTACCCTTCCTGCATGGGAGAAATGTTTCAGAAAATCCCCGTAAGACTTTGCTTTGATTTTGCGGTGTGTTTAAGAGGCACTTTGAGCACTCACGTCAAAGTGTCTGTGCTTAGCAAGCAAATGAGAATGACCAATCTGTTTCCATCACTCAAACTTGATTCGCATCAGAAGAACACTTTCATTTAAATGACACCCTCTTTGGCACTCTGAAGTCAAAGTATAGCTTAGATGTAAGCTCAGGGCTCAAAAAACCACTCTGCCTGATCTGACTCTGCATTATACAGGTGCTGTAAAGTCAAAGACGTTTCACTAAATACACCCAAATACACTCTTTATAAAAGCAAACACGTTAAATTCAGCCCCAGGCGAAGAGATGGTAAAATTACATTTGGTATGCATGACTTTGATGTATGACAATTTCCATGCAAACGTCCATGACAGTTGCAAAACAAACACAGTGATATGAGTTTTAGCAGTATAATCCCATAATCTCATAGCTGCAGTATATAACTTTTTAACTACCGTGATCAGCGCCTCATTGTTGATTTGGGATGCAAGCACTTAAAATAAATGTGTTGCTGCAGTTTCATTTATCTGTATATTTGCGAACTCAACGTATTATCTCGCCACGTAATGAAGGAGCATCAATATCAGTGGACTTGAAGCTGTGAGGGCAGGTGCCACGGTTTAAAGAGACACTACAGCCGCTGAAACCGGAGCGATGAGAGTGTACGACACAATCTCTCTCTGAATGATTCGGAATGATCAATATCATTTTAAAAGGGCACATATGAATGATTTGATTCAAGGATTAGGTGCGCTGTGAGGTGTTAAATGTCTTGTTTCAGCGTCCTTTATTTCACGCAGCATCATTCAGCAGGGCTTTGCTGCATTTTATTCAACTCAAATGACTCTCTACAATACGCTGCAGAATAGTCAGAGAATTGGATGATGATTAAGTGCCTTTTTCAAAAATACCGCAAAATCATAAGTATTTTATTTGTATTGTAGGCATTACAGAAAAAAGTTTCATTTCAAAACACGATAAAAAAAGAGAGAATTCTACACATGACGCTCATTGCATAACACTTGTGTATTGGATCCGCATGCGCAGAAAAATAAACAATATTAAATGCAAAAATGAATCATTTCGTATTTTGAATTTCCACAGCACTGTAAGAACCACGTATTTATGTAACTTAGCAGTGAGTGAGTAATCACATTTGGCGAATGTGTTATACCAAACAAATGGAGGATGTTGACCTTGGACTTTTATCTTTTTGGAACTTGTTGGGTAAATATGGGGTTTTCAATACAAATGGGAGACTTATCTCTGTTGACTGAAGAACGGAATGGATTAAAGCCAAATCTAGGTGATTGATCGATGTGATTGACTGATTCATGAGTGACTGAGATAGAGTGACAGTAGCATCTTTGTCAAGGTAGGTGTCTTCATGACAGAAGACAGCAGAGTTAGAAAAGCCATTTGTACCTGTGTGCTGAAACTCATAATTCTAAAGATAAGATAAGATAAGATAAGATAAGATAAGATAAGATAAGATAAGATAAGATAAGATAAGATAGGACAGGACCGGACCGGACCGGACCGGACCGGACCAGACCAGACAAAACAAGATAGAACTTTACTCATCGTCAGGGAAATTCTGGAGCCAGAGATTACTCCAGGTTTACAAAAACCTGCAGAATAAAATAGAATAGATCAAATAAAAGACACTAGAATAAAAACTATCGAAAAACAATCCTAATTAACAATCCTGTTAAGTGAAATGTAATAAATATGAAGCGTACCAAGAGTAAGTGTAAGCGACAGTGCCTAAGAGAATAACAAAGAGTATCATAAATTTGGCATAAAATGAAGCTAAAAATAACTAAAACAGAAAAGGATAACATGGTAATATTAATAAAAAAGAGATATTGCATGCAGGTCCTGTTTCGTGGTAACTGAGTGTTCACTGACGCACACCAATTTTTCACATAATATGGATAAAATTGCTCGTGTACTTTTTGATTACTGCAATCAGCTGAAGCTGAACAAGTTGTCAGAGTGCTGAATGTGTGTGTCCTGTCTCAGCCTGTCTTCGTGTCGAGGACACGCTGCAGACGCCAGTCGATTAAGGTTGACAGCATCTTTAATCATAGGCTGAGGTAAGAGATGAGGGATTTCGTTCCATTTCGTTCCAGATAAAACAGTTCCTGTTGTCTCATTTGTTCTTGTTAGACACTTATTTCAATATCAAACGCACTTTTACATTAACTTTAAAACTTTGGTTATGCTGCAATTAAGGCAATATATGAACTTTTTCAAATTCCGCCCACACACTTTATTGAGATTGAACTTGTCAGATTATACAGTCCATCAACATGCATTTCAAAATGAGCAAACTTGCCAAGTACTGCAACAATGCAGCACATCAGGTTTACCTGGAGACCAGCTGAAGCCTATCGGTTCCAATTCAAAGAGCCTAATATAATATGATTAATATAAAATGATAAAGTTGGTACGTTCCATGAAAGAAAATTTTCTCCTCCGCTGGATTCAATTAACTGAACCTCCCATTACACTTACGGCTGAACATCAACTAGACGATAAAAACACTTAAACACTAAACTATGCACAAAGCACAATCACAATAACAACATCAATGAACATTTACAACAATTAAAGAACAACTACAAGGACAATTTAATTTAATTCAACAATTAATGGGGCTCACCTACGTCCGGGAGTCCATTTGTGCCAAAGCATGCTGGGAAGTTCCTTGCAGCACACACACCATTTGTATTTGTGTGCCTAACATCCACCCCATTCTGCCATCGGAAGGCACCATGGCTGCTTTGCAAAATGCAACACACGTTTTTTTACAGTTTGAAGTCGATTTAAACGTTAGTTTGTTGTAATTTTGCTCCGTACGAAGCCTAAATGATGAGTTTGACTTGTAACACATACGTTGTTGTTGTTCATTGTGATTCTCGTGTAGTAACCTTCTCTCTATTTTGATACTGCCTGGGGTGCAAAGTTCTCACATGGTTGATGCTCACTGTCATATGTTTTGGGATATCCATAAATGTATTGATTTCTTGGCTTGGGAGTAAAGCAAACAAACCGGGGCCGTCAGTGTATAGATGTGTGGTTAAAAAGTGCTTCTGCTCAGCTGCCTCCTGTTTAGCTGTGGAAATGTCTTAAAGGTCACGATGCTTTTTTTCATTTTGCCCGTCTAGCCTTCTTCACACTGTCTGTCTTTTCTTGTTGGCAGCTGCTTTATATATTCATTCCCCTTCACAGCTTACATGCTTATTGTCCATCAAACCACTAATGCACTTTTGATTTGAGTCATTCTCAAGCTGCCTACCCAGTAAGTAGTCCTCACCCCTCCTTTACTTCTTGGATCCGCAGGAAACAGGCGATGAGAGAAGGGCAATTCATCTTCATCACGCCATCCGCATTATCATTAACACACAGCTCTTTTCCACAAGTAATGAGGCTGGTCTCACTCACAAATGCATCAAAAAGGAGAAGTACAATATCCCCGGGGCTTTGAATGTCATTTGTGCTTAATATCATCCAGAGTTTGAGGGAGATCATGAGTCAGGAAGATGACTCTGCTGCTTTTTACGAAATGACCTGCAAATTCACTCTATTTAGTTAATCTTGTTAAAAATGAAACATAGAAATATAATCTAAAAATATCACCCATAGTGTGAATTATATATATTTCCTCAAAACCGGCTGGATTTTAGATTTTTTTTTGTCCAAATAGATTTGAAAGACTCGTGAATGATTTGATTCTCTCTCTGCGTGTCTGTCATCATGATGGATAGTCTGGCTGATGTGTTGGTGATATTTAACTGAGACAAACACACTCTCTCCATGGGGTTAGAAATGGATGACGTGTGCCTGTTTTGAGACACACACAACAGCAGAGCGGGATGATTATACAGCGTGTTCTCAAATGTTTGCTCGTCGACGACTCAAATCTTTGCCGTCACAGGCGTCTGAGATTCCGTAGATTTACGGTTACGGAGAAACGTTTTCCAACAACTCGCATCTTCCTCCTCTCAGCCCTCCGTCTCTCAGGATACTGACAGCTGCCTGAATTGCAAGGGTAGCAATGTGAGTAATGAACCCACTAAAATCTCATCATATGCTGCAAATCTGCATTACCCCGAGCAGCCCCTCTGACCCCGAGCCTAGTCACCAAGTCCACCAAATGAGCTTTTCATTTGCTATTCAAGAAATCAGAATGAGGCATGTCGCAGACATAGAGTGATCTGAAGAAGGCTGCCGCATGCAAATGTGGCTCCGCAATCCTTAAACCCAAAAAAATCAACGCATTTGCATACCAAAGTCATATTTTCTGTTTGTGTGCTCCTCCTGAAACCGCCTGGAACTCAATTGAAACTGAAATCAGGCGGATACATTCATACATGAGGCTGAACTTGTTATTATTTAATGACCTTAATGGTCTGTTCACAGTTATGAGCAATGTGGCAGCATGAAAGACATTTGAAACCATTAAAGAAATATCACAGATTGATCAGAAACGTCCTGAAGATGAACGGTTAAACCCATACGTCAGCACGCGTAAGTGTAACAAGTGTGACTGCGTCTGCGAGCTGCAAACGTTTTCATTAGAAAAACTGCCTGAGAAGAGCTTAGAACTATGATCAAAAGTACAAATGTTCCTCAGAACTTAATCCTTTGGAAGTAACAAACATTAAAGCTGTTCTCTGCTGCACAGTACACGCAGGAGCAAACATGATGCAAAAACCACAGCGCACAAGTGTGATGCTAAAGACGCTGAACTGTTTGGCGTCTAGGATGTTCTGTGAGATGATGCCCCCCGAGATCACGACCGATGATTGCCCATCAATACAGGAAAAGCTACCCAGCATGCAGCTTACCAAGTGTTTGATCAGATGAATAAAATGTTGTGTTAATAACGTGGCCTTAAATTCAATTTGTCATTGCTGTTGCATAACAAAATCACCTGCAGTGTGATAAATGCTTTGACATTGGATCCATTCACCCACGCGGGCAAGCGGGGCGTTTCTGTGACAGACCACGGTGAGGATAAAACTGTAATTATGATCTATCGGAGCATTCGTTTTTCTCATGTTTCTCTGTGTTTGGCGAGAGGCAGAGGCTGCGTGCTGCTGCCTTTTTACTCTACTCAGAGCCAAATCAAACCTTCCAAAATCTCACAAGTGGCCCAGCCTCCTCTCACACACTGAACCCGTGAAGGCAGGCTGTCACACACTGAAAGCTTTCTGGAGAACAATTGGAGGCGCTTATTTGGAAAAGTCCCGAAACTTTGATTTGTTTGTCGTCTGAATGTCTTCTGTTTACAGCATCGGGACAATTAAACATTTTTTTTTTCTGCAGAGCTACAATTATCAGCTCACGACTGAGTAGAATCAACACCATCTGACTCAAAACTCATAAAGACGGGATTTAGTGCACTTTTATTGTATTAGATTTGATTCTATTATGATCCTGGTAAGTGGTGAGTAAATACATATGCAGTAGATTCAGATTTAGTCCTGCATGTTTCATTCATATGGCATACGAAGAGGAAGGATCATGAAAGTTTTTAAAAATATGGTTCTGTTGATATTGTCCTTTGTTTGTATTTAAAAATAACAAACTGAGATGAAAACTTGTCCTGTTTGTTCATAGATTTAACACAAAGCGCAGCATATAAAACAATACGTTAGAGTATGGATAAGACTTTGGTGTCAAGAACATGCAAATTATATTTATCCGTTTCAAATTTGGGATACAATCCGCGCTATTTATTAATTTATCCAACTATTTCCTGCCCACTCGTGAGTGGAAAAAATTGTGCATAAATGCTACTAAAGCATTTTGCCTCTCGTGTCCCGCGGGAGGCAATCAACCTGAACAAGGCAGTGCATATTTCCAACCGAGTGCTGGAAACAATCTGCAGAGAGCGCTACCCCGTTTAAGGCCAGAATCACACCTCAACAATGTCCTGGGAAACGACAGGAAAAAGGTCAGAACGAGCTTTAAAATTCAGCAGCACCGCACAAAGGAGTTTCCTGCAGCTCCCAGCAGCACAAGTGTAAAGTTAGACGGCGTGAGATTTTCTGTTATGTGACTACACTGCTGCATGTAAAAGAGGAGAAGTCTGCTTTTTAAACGACTTCCTGGCCGAGTCTCTGTTCAAAACTTTAGACAAACGTCAACGCAGGGACGGCGTTTGGAGGACATAATGGAGGCAGAGAGAGAGAGGAGTTAACACGTTAGCCCGTGGTTTATTTCCAAAGAGAAGTCAAATGAGAGAAAAGAGCATCAGGAGAAGTTTGTCATTGACAGCAGGGTTTGTGTTGATTGAAACAGTTTGACACGTTTGGAGTGAAGCCATTAGTCGTAAAAAGGCCACGGGGAGACGGCTCGATCGTCGATTGGATCATTTTATAGGATGACTGCGCAATTCCGGCAAAAAAAAACACAAATGATTTGCGGCGATGATACACATCTTCAAGCAGTTGCCCTCTGACTTGCGTGTGTGTGCGCTTGAGTGAGTGTAATCAATGCCAGAAAACTTCAATCATCACATCATCACAACAACACGACAACAACAGCGGTCCGTGTAAATCAAATACACAACATTTCCGCAGAGAGGAAAATCAAACAAACAGCTGGTTTATCTCTATTAAAGTTTCTGTCCTGTGATGAATCTGATATTTCGGTTGTTGATATAATATAAATTCCTCCTATCTGTTTCCACTGAGACTGAGCTTGAGTAGTCATAAATTCTACTATAATTTTTGGAGATTTCCCACAGCATCTCTGCTGCAGGATTTTTTTGTTTTCCCTGA